>CABFWB010004279.1:0-40000 GCA_902151455.1 Timema bartmani
ACAAATGGACCGACATGCCTGAGGTTCTCATTTTCCCCCACTCGAGACACTACCAGGAAGCGGGGCTGGGCCCTCAACACTTCCTGGACTTTTTACTTTAATGGGCTGGACGGCCTTACCAGTTTACGCCTCTTAACGACATTATGACCCTGTCAGGGGCTGGGCAGTACGGTGCCAGCGGGTAGTACGGTGTCATCTACAACCATGGTTTCGGCCATGCCGTATTTGCGTACAACCTGCACAGTACTAGTATCGTAGACTCAGGGTGATCCCAGTTGGTACTTCTACATATGGCCCTGTTAACTCTCCCAACGAGAGGCCAGATACGACGCTAGACATGACAACCTTCGAATGGGGCATCGCCAAGAGAGAGGTCATCGCAGTAAGTGGGTGCAGGAAAGTGCCAATTTTACGTCCGGGCCCTCATGAACGCAACCGATCTTTTCTCAAAGTAGGGTACTCAGTTATTGTCATCCCTAAGGCCCTTCTACCAAGATATTACAACCGGCGCACTTTCATGAAGGAGCTCCAAAAGCAGTGGTATTCAATAATCATCTGAGGAGAACCGTGCTAGCTGCTAAGGTCGTCAACGGAGAGGCTTAAAAGCTTTCGCGCTGGACTGAACGGCAGGGGAAGTGAAGCAAGAGTTAAGCAAAGAAAAAGATAAGGGAGAGGAAGGAAGAAAGAGAAAAAGGTAAGGAAGATGTAAAGGAGGTGAAAGGAAAGATATAGGATAGTTTTGTCCCTTACGAGGTACGCCCTGCACAGAAGCCTATCCTTTAAGTCGCCTCTTAAGACAAGCAGGGATTACTACGGAACAATTCCAAACCCCGGAGGACATTTACAGTATAGTTAAGAATGTTTATGTGTAAATAGTTTAAATATTATATTTATTCAAACACAAATTTTAAAAATACAATGAGGCAGCTAGCTTGACATAATGTAGCAAAAATACATAATTATATGATATATTCAGTAAATACATAACAATAGCTTAAATTAATCTATAAAAGCAATAATTAATACTATTATTTTCAAACATTGCTGGCTTTAAAAAATGTATACATAATTATTGCACAAACCAATCGTCTGTCTTTCTGAACATTTTAAAAACAAAAGAAAAATTGAACTAGTAAACACATAAATATGTACCATATGAGTATAACTTTTTTTTTCACATTTGTACAAGTTAAATTGATACAATAAATACAAACATATTAAAGCCTTATCAGATTAAAATATTAAAATTCAACTCTTATAACCTCTGAATATATTACATAAGGTATATTATACATTGATATTTTAACCTGACATGAAGTCATAATCTCTATTCCAGTTATTTAAGTATAAAAACCTATAGAATAAGTAATTGGCTTCCACTGTATTAACAAAGTTAGAAAGTTGTGTTTCACATGATCTTATTGCTCCTATGCCAAAACCTATTACAACAACACTAATCAGTGTTCTAAAGTTGCATAATTATTTCAGATAAGTATAGACATATCATGATAAAAAACGAACCTTTTTATATAAATGCGTCTAGTCTTCATCTCTTCCTCCACTACAAAATGAAATGCTACATTTTAAGAGTTATAACAACAATTGTGGGGGTTCGGGGCATAAACACGATAGGCCTCATTGATTTAGATGGGATATTTTCACTATTTAAACTTCTATAAAATCCTGAAATCTAGCTATAAAAAATAAGTAAATCTATGGATATTAGTTATTCTCAAGGTCTTGAATGACTATAAAAACAACTTGTAGTTCAAGTAGTATGCAAACAGAAATCATTAACATATTTTGTCGTCAAATGAGGGTTATCGTGTTTTTGCCCCAAACCCCTCAATGTAGGCTCTAAAAGTATTTAGGAAGCCAGAGCTTTCTTATTCATATGTATTAATGTTCCTCACTTTAAAACCACACCATTACTTTATGTCATGATATGTTACGTTCCTTCCATTTTTACTGAAAATTAGAAATATGAAATAATGGTGTAGTTTTAAAACAAGGCATGCCAACATTTTATAATTTATTATTGATTGTGATAAAATAATAATAAGAACATTTTGTTTGTTTGTATTTATTTAATAATAGAGTATATTGTCTTAATAATTCATGCTTGTGCTCAATCTGAGCTTAGTGAAAGATTTTTTTTTTTGTAATATATTTGCGTGTTGTGACATGTGAGGAGGGGTCTCTTGTGAGAATTTAATCCTCCTCCCACACCTTATAGTGTCTAAAAATAGAATAGCAAGTTACAACTTTAGTCATATTAACGCAGTGCCACTTTTTTCAAATGTGTTTGCTTTATTTAATGAGTTGGTTCCTACTGTAAAGTTACCATACAGATACTCCTCACTTAACGACCTACCTGTTTAACGGCCGCTCATACTTACAGACATCTTTCCAGCTTTCGGTTTTAAATGGTTATTATTTTATGCTATCCTTTGCCACTATTAACTTTTTAAGGTTTTATTATTTATCTGTTGAAAACAACAATCAAGGCTAGTAAAAATAGTAAAAGATGTATCCAGTTAATAAAATTTGAGAAAAAAATAGTTTAGTTTATAATTGATTCAAAAGTTCTAAATATATCAACAAATCAAATAATATATTGTTTGGCAAATATCAATATAAATACTGTATATCAATATTTGTTGTAAATATATCACTAAATCCTATTTAATTCTTAAATTTTAACCTAACTGTGCACCCCACAAAAAAAAAAAANTAAATATATCACTAAATCCTATTTAATTCTTAAATTTTAACCTAACTGTGCACCCCACAAAAAAAAAAAACAAACGAAAAAGCATTTCACCTGGAGGAAGGTCCAAGAATTGAAGGAAGGCCATCGATCTTGAGATGAAAATGACTATCATAAACAACAATGAAGCTAGTAAAAAAGTTAAAGCAATAGCACATGACTTGGAGCTGGCGCATTCAACCGTTTTGACGACCCTGATGACCCTGAATAATTTTTTAAAGGATTCAATGACTAAAAGGGGTATTAATCTGAATTTTATTTTTTATGAATTAACTTAGATTTTTTTGTACATCATTATAATTTTTGATGATTGTCTTTTTATGTTATGTAATAAGTAAGGAATGCAAATTTAAACAAAGTTATCAAGTCGGAGTTTCCTTTAGAGCTTTTCTTTAATAAAAATAAATAAAAAAGATCAAGTTCCTGGCTTAGTGACCAATTTGTTGGAATGGAACTCGGCCGTTAGATGAGGAGTACCTGTATTGTGTATAGCTTTTCGTAAACTCTGTCTGTCCATTTTATTTTATATGCATTGTGTTATTTTCACAAGTACCCTTCTTTGTTAGTTTTTCCCATGTTTTACTGTACAATCCAAGTTTTCAGTAATCTGAGCTAGTCTCAGTCCCATTAAAGTAGTGTAACATCTATATTTTCGAATGGTATATAAATGGTACTAATGAACTACATAAGGTGCTAATAAACTTTTCATTAATCTTCTGATATGACTATGATTTATTTATGATCTATTTATTTACTTCACTTTGGTAAGAATGTAGGATCTTTCTTATTTAATTTACATTTCACAATAATTGTTAAGACTTAAAATACTTGCATAAAAACTGGTCTGTTCATTAAAATATGATATAATATAAGATTAATTTAAACTCCAATAGTAGAAAATTCAGTCACTTTAATTTAAAAATCCTCTTGGCTAGTTAAGACTTAAAATACTTGCATAAAAACTGGTCTGTTCATTAAAATATGATATAATATCAGATTAATTTAAACTCCAATATTAGAAAATTCAGTCACTTTAATTTAAAAATCCTCTTGGCTGGATTTCTGATCCAACTAGAAGAGGTTTTAATGCCTTCTTCCATTATAGTTCTTGATGTAGATCTTTGTAGGACAGGTGATGAAGGACAGCTTTTGCTTGAGCACGGTCTTTGATCTTCTGGGGTTCCTTTCGACAATGCACCCCCACTAATAGGAAGGTCGATAAGTAACGATTGCCGACACAACATAGACACTGTGTTCATCTTTGGAGTGTCTCTACCTTTATTCTTTCTCATTTTAACTTTACGAAACTTGGAAGTTATACTCGAGATCCCAAACCTCAATTTTGATGATGTAGGAGATGTTCCTCCATCAGACACCTGACCACCGTCAACACCAGGCTCCGAAGATAACCGCCTGTAAGCACTAGGTTCCAAGTTGATCATACCAGCACTAACAGATTTGGTCAAAATGAGTCCATCTTCTCCGTTGCTTCGACCTTGAACTATGTTGGAACTCTCGTAGCTAGACTCGCTTCCCATGCTGACTTGACTCAGACGACTCTGAGCACCACTACTTGTTCTCTCTTCTATTGACACACCCCTGGATATACTTCCCCAGAGTGAAGGCTCTGGAGATGTCGAAACACTAGGGGTTTCTACTTCACTGGTCCAACTTTGGCTTCCAGGACCTTTTGATAAGAAATCTTCCTTCGCCTGTTTAATCTTTAGAGCTCTCAATCGAGGAAATGGTGTACTCTTGTCATTGGTAACATGTTCAGTTGGGAAAGGGCTTGATGTGTTTGTGTTAAAGTTTAAGCGTGGTGAGGGTGGTTTACTATTGATGCTCTTTTCTATGTTTTGGGGTGCATCTTTGAATCTTTCTGGAGGGGGCACAATAGAATTTCTAACTGTCGAGTTTTCAGGTATTTTGTTTTCATTGGGCACACTTACTTTGAATTGTAGTGGTAAACTTGATTTTATAGTACCAGCACTAGAAGATTTTAATATCCCTTTAGGCAGAACAACCACTAAAGGGGGTTTATTTAAGTTTTCTTCTCTGGCGATTTCACTCTTCATAAAACTTCCCCTAACTTGTTCAGGTATGACCTTTTCTGGCAATCTTATCACACCAGCACTGGCTGACTTTTGTACTTCTCTTGTCCTTTTCTTGCCACCCTGTTCTAAAACTCGACGAACTTCTTGTTGATACTTTTCAGTTTGCACTTTGACCCTTCTTTCTGCCACAGGAGACCTCCAAGCAACAGGTGATCCCGAACCACTTCCGCTTATTTCAGGTGATCTTCCTCCTGTTAAATCTTGTTCGTTCAACTTTTGATTGTATTTTGCAATCATCATTCTTATACTGGGTGCTGCTTCCTTGGAGGCTATCCTGTTCAGTTCACGTCTATTAGGGTTCGGTGATTGTGGAAGGGGAGAGGCTTGGAAAGAGCACGATTTTTCAAGTTTCCCTGATTGGGACTGTCTTTGGCTATCAAGTTTTCCATTAGAATTAGTCAAATCATTCAAAAAACTGTTCTGCGAGTTGCTGATTGAAGGACGAGAACTACCTGCAAAACACTTACTGGTATCTGAAGATATAGAATCTTCTTTAGAACTAATTATTTTATCTTTTCTCTCAGATGAAATAAGCTGTCTTCTTTGAAAGCAGGGAGATGAAGAGTGTGATCTATTACGTCTTAGAGCCCATGAAGGAGGTATTATATTGCTACTTTCACTCTTGTCTGGGCTACTATTATCAATTCCCAACTTATAATTGTTTATTTCTGAGGAACTGTTTTGTATACCATTGGTAGCTTGAGTTTGTTGCAAGCTTAACTGTGTTCCTGAAGAATGTTCATGCTCTGTTGCCCCTTCCCCAATTGAGGGCTCCTCAACCACATAGCTAATAACTGATGAGGCCTTTCCCTTGCTATCTCTTCTCACAGGTGAAAATATTTTGCGGGTTGTAGGAACAAATACGTTTACTGAGGAAGAGGCCACGGGGGGATCATCATTAGCAGTATTACAAGTTCCAACCAAAAATGTAGTCTTGGACCTTACTATTGGTGTGACAACTGTTTGTTCATCTACTTGCGTTAAGTTCTGACGCTCTTCATAGTGAACATTTTCTTGAGAGTTAAATAAATCTAATTTTTCTTTCAAGTAAATTCCATCCAAACTAACAAGGTTACAAACATTCTTACTTTGTTTATCATCTGGAGATGTGCTGAATTGGGTTTTATGGTTATCTTCACTGTCACAACTATTTTGTCTTGGGAATTCTGTATTCACTGTTTCCTTCTTCTTTTTTATCCTACTTCTAGAAATTACATTGGACTGTCCTGGAGCTTCCTTATATCTACAGCCCATGTTTGTATCTGACACACGTCTAGTCCTCAAAAGTCTTTTTTGTTTTCCCAATTTACCATTCATTTCCTTTGCAGCTAATACTTCTGTTTCAAATTGTGAGATAGCTGTTACTTTGCTTTCATTGGGTTTACTTTGAATTAATTCGACACTTTCTTTAGAGGTTTCTATACCTTTAGATGTTACATTGTATTTTGATTTTTTAGCACTGTCCCGTTCTGTACGATTGTAAATACCTATCTCTTCTTGACTATCATTTAATGAGTCAATAGTCATGTCTCTTTTTTGAACATCCAAGTCATCAATTTCACCTGAAGACGAAACTGATGATTTTACAGAACATAAACTATCTCTCTTATTTGTCAAAACATCACTACAAATATATGTCAAAGTTTCATTTGGTTTACTTTCGGAGTCAGTATTAGATTTAACTAAATTATAATTTTCTGTTATCTTGTTGGTTGACTCATTTTCATCCTGCTTTCTTCTCTTCCAAAAAGCAGGTGTAATGGTGACACTGGTGACTGGAGAAATATTACCTTCAGAGTGTATTTGAACAAAGTTATTAGCAACATTGTCATCATTTTCAATAAACTTGTCAGGCGTCTCGTCTTCTATTTTATTCCTCACTCTCAAAACAAATGATGCTGAAGGTTCTTCATCCGTGACTAGCTCCTGCTTATCAATACAATATTGGGCTCTGGTTTCATGATGACGTACACCACCATCTGGGTAACAGAATATAATTGAAATTAATAAACTTGCTAGTAATTTTAAATTTCTCTATACAAGCTATGTCTAATACTACTGTAAAACAATTATAACTTTATCATTTATATATAATTTTTTACAATTATAAATATTGATTAAATATATTTGTTTTACAAGTTTCAAACTTCTTATGTTGTTCAACAGCGGTTAATTAAACTCCTTAAAGTCAAGACAAAGAATAAGCAAATCACTGGGAAGCAAAATCTTACTATACTACAACTAGTCATTGCATGCATGCATGCCATTGTGCTGCTATACTACTAAATTTTTTGTTTGTGTTCAAGTGTATAGGTTGTATTTTGTGTAAAGTATTACTTAAATGTATGCATAATATGGAAAATGAAGTTTTGGGTGAAAGAAGAAAGGGAGTCAAAGAGATGATCAAGCAGAAAAGATTACATGGGGATACTACCAAGGAAGGGCTTCAAAATTGAGATTGTAGTAGTATCCTGACCATAAAATGAGGATTATACTTAGTTAAAACCTTGTTTGTAAAGAAATACTATTTATAACTCTCTCATTCATTATTAATTTTTAACTTTATATTTCTTTTATTAATGTTACCTAATATCTTATGTTTAATATTGAACGATACTATAGGGTCTAGCAGCCACTTTCTCTAGCAACATCACCAACTCCATCTATACCTTCAAAGGCAGTCACACATGTGAGTCCAGTAACCTAATTTACCAACTAGAATGCCAACAATGTACTGCACAATATGTTGGCCTCACCACTGAAACACTTCGTAAACTAATGAATGGACACCATCATGACACCAAAATTAAGAATCCAGAAAAACCAGTTTCAACACACGCCTCCACTCATAACCTCAACTTTGAGGACTGCTACACTGTCAAGGTGTTATAATCATTTAACAAGACACAATGTAATATGTCTCAGTTAAGAAGATGGGAACTGGCACTGTGTAGTATAATTTACAATTGAATGAAAACAAAAGAAGCCTCTGGAGGACCAGTGTTACGAACACGGACAAATGGACTGTATGGTGGAAAGGAAATGGATAGAGGCAACTCACCTTCACTTTATGTGGTATGACTGGTAGTGTCTTGGCGCAGTCCTCTTCAACAACACACACGAATAAAAAACTAGACCACTTCCGAGTGAAGGTTCACGGAACCTTATCACTTCTGTCTTGATCGAGTCTCCGTGCACGGCACAATTAAATCAACAAAGCTAAAAACACCCCGCCAGCGACACTTGGCGGGAAAACAATAGATATATAGTGGTCCAGGTATGGTCTTGTTGCCTCCAAGAATGGGGAAGGTTAAGGTAATATATGACAAAACCAAACAAACAGAACTAAACCTCAACAATAACAATCAAAATCACAAAACAAAACAACAAACAATTCAATTTCGAGGCATAGAGAACCTAGATAAAAGGAGCACTATTCAAAGATATAACATAGAGGAATGAAAATGAAGTATAGGATTAATAATACTCGTCAAACAATAGAAAAATATACAAACAGGCACATTAATGGATCACAAAGTCTAGAAAACCGCCCAACCTAAATATTTGCTAATTTCAACCCAGAGACTACACCAGCACCACTTACCATCCATAGAGTAATAGAGAAACATTCAGGGAATTTCAACTCCACCAAAGAAGTTTTAATCCTCACCAATCAAGTTGGCATCACTGAAGACAACATCCTGTTCAGTCTAATTACTAATACTTCCTGAGGAAGATGCTATAATAGCAATGAAATAACGAAGTGTGTGTAAATATATGTTAGTGTTTTTACTTTTATTTGTGCTCTACCATTTTCCTAATATTCTATCATTTTATTTATTATTAAATATTTTTGCTTAATGCACTTTTTTCATGCATATCAAGCCCTGGGATGATGATGATTATTACTATCACCTAGTCTTACTACCTGTTCGAGTTATACGCACTTACGCTAATGTGTAATGGTAGGGTGATTGAATGAATGATGATAAAATGGAGGACCTACAGTTTAACGTGGGATCCGAATCACGCTGGAGGCCTGGCATTCCACACATTCACAAGTTGTGATTAATACACGTCTTGTCAGAGGTGAAGGAAGGGTTAGGCAAGTAGATAAATCTGTGCTAGAAACGAGGATTGAACCCTGGACTCCCAGCACAGAAATCTGACACATTACCCCTAGACCGCCAGGTCACCATTTTAAAAAACCTAAAAAATAAGAACATTGTTAATTTATACAGTAGTGGTGGAACTTTATTTGTGTAGGAGGTGAAACTAAGAAATAAGAACATTGTTAATTTATACAGTAGTGGTGGAATTTTATTTGTGTAGGAGGTGAAGAGGGGGAGTGTCAAGTAACAAAAAAGTTTTTAGAGACTTTCTACCCTTTTCTCCCATTATTAATGTTAGTTTAGTTTTATTTTATTTTAAAATTATTTAGCCATTGGGCCACCTCATTTAAAAAAGAAACAAAAAAAAAACTTGTTAATGTTAGAAAATTAAATGCTTTTAGAAGCTATTTGTAGTGGTCCTCGTTTGGAGTATTTTTGAAAATTATACTTTTTTAAAAGCTATTTAGAATATTGTTCCTGAAGTATTTTGAAATTTAGATAGTCTTGAAGGCAATTTGTAGTAGTCTTCCTCTGGCAAATTTAAAAAAGTTGGATGCTTATTAAAGCTATTTTAAGAACGGATTACCAGATTTTTTTTATAAATAAGATTTCCTTGAATCTATTCGTCATGGTACTAACAATTAAAAAAAAAAATTGGAATGCACTAAAAGCTTATTTAACGTGTTCATCTGATTTTTTCTCTCTTCAAAAGTTAGATGCCTCTAGAAAATATTTAAAGTGGTACTCCACCAACAAGTTTTAAAAATTAGATACCCTTAGAATCTATTTGTAATGGTCCTTGGCTGGATTTTTAAAATATTTTTACTAGACGACTTTAGACACTATTGAAAGTGGTCTTTACACAACACATTTTTGAAAAGTGATGCTTCTAGAAGCTAATTGAAGTAGTCCTTGTTTGAAACCCATAACCCCCCCTCGCTTCCCATGCTTATAAGGTAATAATTGAAGTGACAAGGATCCATACACTTGTTTCTATAACTGTTCATGATACAGCAAGGCAAAATTTTGATTGTGAATATCTTAAAACTACAGAACATGCAGTTACTTTAAACTTTTCAAACCGAATGTTATCTATGTTAAGTGCAAAAAAAAAAGTTTGTATTTTCTAAAAGTTTCTTTCTAATAGAATTAATATCATCATCATCCGATACTTCCATTTCTGTGGGTTGCCTGGCAAATCCTCTTCCATTCCTGCCGATCTTTCCAAACATCTTTCTCAGCCACGCGTCTCCAGTCTATTCCTTTAGCTTCCATTTCCTTCTACGCTTGGTTCATCCATCTTGTCCGTGGTCTTCTACCCTTCTTTTAGTTCTGTAAGGCTTTCTCCATTCTCATCACATGACCTAGCCACAACAACCTTTTTCTCTTCAGTGTCCCTTATAATGATATAACTTTTAAACCATATCTAATTATTTAATTTCTTATCCTGTCCCTTCATGTTACATTCTCAATGCCTCTCAAGAACCTCATCTCTGCTGCCTGTAATATACTTAAATCTCTGTTCGTCCACGTCCAGATTTCAGAACCATATGTCAATATTGGATGATAATATTCCTTGTATAACAAAGTTTGGGCCTCTTTTCCTAAATTCCCTTGCCAGATTATATCCTTAAGCACATGGTAGAATTGTCCATTCTTCCACTTCCTTTGTCCTATTTCCTATGGGTTTTACCGTTTTCAGTAATCTTACTTCCTAGATAGCAGAAATCTTCCTCCTTTCCGGAATCCTTTCCATTGATTGTTACTTTCTTTGTTGGGTTTGTGTTTCTAGCCACCTTCATTATCATGTCCAATCCATATTATTCCATCGCTCCTGCCCATTTAGCTAATTCTCTCTCCAAGTTCTCTTCCGACTCCTCCCAGAGTTCTACTACACATATTGATGGGCGATGGAAAAATTTCACTCGACCTTTCTTTCACCCTCTCTGACAAACTTCTAACACCTCTCTTAATGTTCCAGCTGCAACTCCCGTGTATAGTCTGAGTAATCTCATAAAAATGTTATCATTGCCATTGTAAATAGCTTCTTGCCTCTATGCTATAATTTTAATGTCCAATGTAAATATAGTTTTGAATATTATATTACCCATTAATATACTAAAATTAAAGTCCAAATAAATGAGTATGTTTGAAAAAAACTCAACAAAAGTCCTGCCTAAGTTGAATGATCACTTACTTATTCACCCCTACCAACCATCCCCTTTCAACATCTTACCATAATCTTTTGTTGCTTTGATAACCAAGTGAAAGGTCCATAAACATTAAAATTACTACATAGGCTATTAAACAAAAAGATTACCAACTAATTATTGGTTAGTGTATTACAAATGTTTACCTCTTCAATTCTATGTAAAAATGATAAATTACTTACGGTGAATTACTTGTAAGCAAACAAACAAACACACACAATTAATTGACTTGTTGGTTATTATTTTTTAACTAGATCAGGAGAAAGTTTAACACAGACTCAACAATCAATACAAGTTCACTAACCCTAACTCTTTAACAAAGGTCATTTTAGTGGGTTAATATAAAAAAAAAATCTAGTTTAACAGAAGCATTTAGTGTTCAAGTGATTGCAAAATATGCATAGCTCATTAATAATATGTAGATTTGAGTTGCACATACAAATATTTGTGTCATATATATTTGCTTAGAACTATTAGTGCACCTGAGGGTGAAGACGACAACGCGTGCAAGTAGTTGAGTCCCCGTTTCAGTTCGAGAACCTTGTATGTCAGTAAGGCAGGGAATTGAGCCAGATCTTGGGAGTTCTTTCTGGGCAGTACTGAAACTTCATCAATTTCATTCTATAACAAACGTTAAACTCACATTTTATACAACTAAAAAATATATATATCCCAGTGCACAAGCACAATGCGCTGAAGTAAACAAAATAAGTTAGGTATTTGTGTGCTGATAATTGACATAGTGGAACAAGAATCCCTTGAGTTTCACATAATAACGGTTGGGGGAAATTTACTTAAGAAGAAAATTGGTAACCATATTGGATAATTTTCCTTCTTAGTTTAATGTCTGAATAAAAGGCGAGAGAAAGATGAGATTTCCATAGCATCACTTATTACATTATTGGGAAAACCTCTTTTCGCTTTATGAGGTAATTGTATTATATTTGGAAGAAGGTATAGGAAAGGTGGATAGAAGCATATAAAAGGGATAAAAACAATATGGCTTTTACAATGAAAAGAACAACAAAGTTCACACTTTACATTGCTGCCATTCCTTAAAAAGATGTTATATATTCGCCTTCCAATGTCCTTTTCCTGTGTTTGTCCTTTATGTTATCCTTTTACATGTTCCTATCATTCTTTACAATTTTCCATTTTTTCCCTTTTGTGGTTTTTTTGTTTCCTCTTTTAGGAAGTTGCGTTTGAAGTTTTACTCCCCTCCCTGATGAGTTCCGATAGAATGAAGCCTAGGTCGGGGGATTTGGCGGTGCTGATCGATTTTCTTTAAGAGGCAACCATTATCTCTTTGTCCATTGGCAGCAATGTAAAGTGTGAACTGTGTTCTTATTTTCATTGTAAAAGCCACTATGGGTTTGTCCATTTTATATGTTTCTATCCACCTTTCCTATACCTTCTTCCAAATATAATAGTATTATGTTATTGATAATATGAATCATTTTACATTTTGAAATTTTTTTTTTTTTTAATAATTACTTACATGCTTTATTAACATATGTGCCAAGTTTTAAGGTGGGACTCCAAATGGTTTAGGATAAACAATTTACTATGTAACAGGAGTGGGCATGCTTTTAAATTAGGCAAGAAAATTTAATCTCAATAGAGTTTTTAAAATGGTCAATTTGTTTTTTTATGTAATGTTCAAATTAAGAGCCAATTATTTGATTTATTTTGTGTATGAGTCTAACAACTGTACTTAAAGTTATTTTAGTTTGATTATGAATAAAAATCTTTTACCTAAAAATTTTGGGTTGGAAGCTATATGGTTGTAATCCCTTGCCTAATGCTTGTCCACCCCATAATATCACATGGTTATGATTTATCATTATTAAGTAAATGAGTCCTGAAAGAGTAAACTGTGTTCAATAATTGTGTGAAGGAGTAAATTATCAAGAAATAGGCCTAGGTTTAAGAAGTGTTGCATTGTTTCCAAAATTTATATTCTAATCACAATGGCTGACAGGCCTTTTGCACACAGGTGATGTAATCCATTTAAGATTAAAAAGCATTTAAAACCTAGTAAAAGGTCCATTACAGAGGGAATGAAAGACAAGATGCCTTCATTACAATTGGGAAATATGATTTGTGATGGCTATAGAACAAAATTAATAAACTACCCAAATTGATAAAACATAGTGATTCAGAAGGTAGTAGTGATTCCCCACCTCTTAATAGTAGTTTTCATGATGATAAAATTTTTGAGTTTGAAAATGCTGTAACTGTAAAATCTTTGGATCAAAGTTTGGTAATGCTTGGAGAGTCACCAATTTATAAAAGAAAAATGTCACAAAGAAGTTATCCAAATAAAAAGATTAGTAAAATAGCTTCAGCTGTTAAAGGAAAACTGATAAATATCGGAGATTCAGATGACCAGGAAAGTGAAGATAAAGAAGAAAGTGAGATAATAAATCAATTAAAAGAAAAATTCAAAACAACTACAAATAAGAGGGAAAAATTGCAAATATTAATAATATTACCAAAAAGTTGGAGCATAAGTAAAGTTGAACACGAGTTTGGTGTATCAAATTACATGGCACGAAAAGCCAAACAATTATTGAAAGAAAGGGTTATAATGGTAAATTCAAACCCTAAACCTGGCAAATTACTACCAGAATAAACTATGGTTCTTGTTAAGGAATTTTACAACTCTGATGAAATAAGTAGGGTTATGCCAGGAAAAAAAGATTTTGTTTCTGTAAAACAAGAAAATACAATGCTGTATATTCAAAAAAGACTTGTGTTAAATAAGCTGAAGGTGAGCTATTTAAACAAAAGGATCCCTAAATCAAAATAGGATTTTCGAAATTTTCAGAACTTCGTCCAAGACATTGTGTTTTGGCAGGTGGGAGTGGTACCCATTTTGTTTGTGTGTGTACAATTCACCAAAATGTAAAACTGATGTTAATAGGAGGGAATATTAATGCAATTACTAAACATGAAACACCTCATTTGAAAACTTATAAAGAATGCCTTGCTGCTATGATTTGTAACCCTCCACAGCCTCATTGTTATTTAGGAGATTGTGATAATCTGCCCTGGCTCAAGCAAAATATGAGAACAGCTGATTCGAGCAATGGAAGCCAATTTGGTTGACTCAATTATTTTCAAACAATGAGTTTCTGTTGACATGTCAACATTTGAAACTATTGCAAAGCCAACAGATGATTTTATTGACAATTTAGTAGAAAGAATTGAAAAACTTTTGCGTCATTCATTTATTGCCTTTCAGCAAACAGCTTTTCAAAATTATATTACATCTAGACTCCAATGTGGAGAGTTTCTAATAATATGTGCTTTTTCTGAGAACTATTCATTTGTTCTTCAAGATAAGGCACATGGATTTCATTGGAACAATTCCCAAGCCACAATTCTTCCTTTTGTTGCATATTTTTGCAATGATTCAATTGTCAAACATGCTAGCTTTGTCATTATTTCTTAATGTTTACGGCATGATACTTTGACTGTTCATTTGTTTCAAAAGAAGCTAGTTGAATTCATTAGAGTTATTTCTGGTGAAAGCATAACTAAACTATATTAATTCTCTTATGGTGCTGCTTCACAGTACAAAAACAGGAAGAACCTAATCAAATTGTGTTACCATAAGGAAGATTTTGTTTTAGATGCAGAATTGCATTATTTTGCAATGTCTCATGGAAAAGGAGCCTGTGATGGTGTGGGAGGCAGCTGGTTTATATATAAATATGGATTAGGCTGATTAATTATAATTTCATAAGAATATGTTGATTACTATAAATATTTTGATTATATAAAGTTACTAAGGTTGTTTTAGGTAGTGATTATGTTTGTAAATGTACATGTATAATGCATTGTTTTTTAAAATAAGAACACTGAACTATGGTGGTGGAAAGGTGGAATCTAAAAAACAACTATCAGTATTATTATCAATGTAATATATAATTGTACCTGAAACTTAAAAACGTTCTTGCTGAAATATAATATGTTATTAAAAACAGAATAGCTTAATATAATTTTACATTTAGTGATCCCAAAGATGCCGACATGCCTTCCTCCGAAAACCAGTAATGGCCACAACGAAATTTTGGTAACTGCTTTCTTCTGTGTCCCCGTAGTTGGAATCTTAGACTTGTCAATTCTTTGTTCCTTTCAGTCAAGGCCACTTGAAGTTTCTCCGCCTAAAACATTATATTTAAGGATAAGGATTTATGATATAGGATTATATTAACCCTTTGAGTGCCAATGTCGCTCAGAGCGATGCACGAAATATCTGCTAAACTTGCCAGCGTCGCTCACAGCGATCCCTTGTTTTCGAGCTCTTAGTTCAGTATTAAGTCAACAGATAGGGTAGATTTTATTTCCACTGCATTCTCGTATGTTCAAGCTACTTTTATTTGTCTTTGCGATATATCGAACCTGAAAATTATTACTTTATGAGTTTTATCTTTGGCCTTGTTTGTAAACATGGCTACTAAGAGGAAAGCTGTGATTCAAGACACAGAAATACTTGCAATATTTATTGACAGCTCAACCCAGAGTGATCAATTTGTTTGTCATTCTGAAAGCAGTGATTCTGAATTTGTAAATAATGAAACTGAACAGGAATTTTATTCTAGTGAAATTGAAAAATCGGAACAAGTAGGAGTGGCAGCTGACATTGATGACACGAGTGTGAATACTAGTTATTCCTAAAGAGATGAAATAAATTTTGAAGATCAGGATAATCCACCCCAACCTCTTCATATTTATGCAAAAGTACCAGGTTTGAAGTCCTCTCACCGTCCCCTTCTGATTCCAACCCAAATATTTATTCTAGACTTTATTTTACTATAACCCTGCTAAAGTTGATGGTCACTGAAACAGCTGCTATGCATAACCCAATTTTAGCGTAAAATCTAAAGTTAGTTTTTTTTGTAAACTTTGTTATTTACTCAGTTTTTTATGTTCTTTTCAGTGATTTATTCTATTTCAAGCTATTTAAATTTTCAATGCTTAAAAATTAATGTTAAATAAAACAGTAAAAAAATTTTTTTTTAATATCTTGGCTAGTAATTTTTTTATTATATTTAAAAATTAAAAAAGCATATGTATAATTATATCATCGGATTGGCAAGCATGTTAGCTAGTTTATGTAAAAATTTGAGTGCAAGAAGTTCAAAGATTAATGAGTTATTAAAATTTAAACAAACTCCTGCATTTTTCAGGAAAATAGCTTGGCACTTTTAGCACATTTTTTTGTCATTTCTCTTGGCACTCAAAGGGTTAACATCTTTGTTGAAATCCTCTTAGCTTATTTTGTATAAAAACTATTTTTTCATTGTTAACACTGATAATACCCTTATTTTTAAGACAAATCTTTTATATTGTATTAGGCTTTTAAGTTGAGCAAACCAAGAGATCAACTACATAATTAAATCAAGTAAACAATGGAAATATAGCCTCTACCTAATTGACAAAAAATCAATCTCGATGATAAATATCGATAAAATCAATGTAAAAGATGAACTGAAAAAAAATATAAGCCCCTTATATTTATAGTCAGTCTATCCAAAAAGTACACCATAAATTTTATTCTATTGCAATTATTTTGTTATAACTAGGAGTAGAAGATTTTTTTGACATTTTCCCACTCATTGTCTCATAATAAATTCGTATATGTACCATCAATGCCAAAAAGTTATCCATCGGCACATATCAAAATAAACCTAACCAATATTTAGCTTGTGCATGTACTACATTAGTAATCTCTGATGGAACTGCATGGCTACTATTGGAAAACAGCGTTGTTGTTCTCTAGTTTTCGTGTAGTCAATCTTTTCTTAAATATAAGACAAGTTCTGCAATAATGATTCGTTGAGATTGCCAGCACCTCCTTCTTACCCCAGCACACCACCTCCTGATTTAACTGAAAGTGAGATTTGGCAACAGTCAACTGAGAGAGAGCTTAGAAGATAAAGTTTTTCTCCATAAGACCTGCAGTTCTCTCAGAGGTGATAATGGGTGTAGTGACGAATTTAATAATTGTCAAAAACCCCAAGACCCTTATGTTTAAACCACTATTAATGTGATTAGAATAGAATGTATTTAGCTCGGTAAGTTTTTTAGCCATGGTAAATCAATTCATACCAAGTGAAATTAATAGAAATTTTAATTAAATGTATTGTCACCAAAGTTGAGTTAGTGCAAATTTATTTTCAGCTCTTTAAGTGCAGCATAAGTGAATAAAAAAGCCGATAAGAGATTTGAAGAAAGATATACCAAGTTAATAGATTGGTTTTAAATGTATTATTTTTTGTTTTTCTGTAGTATGTTATAGTATGATAGTTAATTTAAGAGACAGTATGATAGTTAATTTAACTATGCGGCCACCGAAATGGGTCATATTTATTAATTGATTTGAAAGATATTTTTAAGTCACAAGTAATACAATTAAGTTATAGAAACACTTAAAATTCCATTTTAACTGTTAAAAAAATATTTGAAATTTATACAAATTGTAGGGATTAGATTTCAAAATAACAGTAATACCACATACAACAGTGGCGTCGCGTCAAGGGCGAGGCAAGCACTGCTTGCCTTTTATTGAAGATTTGTAATTATAATATTTAATGTTTGCAAACTTTTTTTTGGCCTGGTAATCATTTAAATGTAATTCAAGCATCAGTGGGTTTGAAAATAAACAAACATACATAACAGTGGCCATATAACAAGCATGCAAGACGTCCATCTGATGGTGGTTGAAAGTCTTTATTTGTCCAACTTTCATCCCATTGCTCTAGCTATTGTGGTTCCTATTTGTGACGTCATATATTTCAGAGGGGAGAGAAGGGAAAGAGCTGTGGATATCAGGTAAAAATGCAAGCAGCCGAGATACGACTTCTCTTGCCCGAAAGGCGACGACTAGAACCAAAGTCACTACCCCTCTATTCCCCTTTCAAAACATAGAGGGATGGTATGGCGTGTAAGAGGAAATTAATATATTATCAAGGTACTTACCCCATGCCTACACATCTTTAAGCCCAGTACACACAACACAAATTCTTGTACATAAAGTTGTTCAAGAAGTTGCAGCCTGAAGATGGCTTCGTGTGAACACCAAAACTTGTACAAGATCTGCTTTTCACAACTTATTGTATACAATTTCAGGAAAGAGAACGCGTCCTATATCACCCATTTTTCTTGTACAACTTTTGAGTTGTAAACACAAAAACTTCGGCTGTAGACAGTTACTTTGTAAGAAAAACAGCTAAATGCTTGAAAACAAACAAATTTATTATATTTGAAGGAGGTTAGACCCCAAATATAAAGATTTTCAACTGTTTTTATACCAATATTTTCCAAATCATTCAATCATTATTTTTCCATAAAAAGGGCAAAAATGCCATGTTTTTCATAATATTGTATGCAATCACAAATGCTGTGTGAACAATCATTGGATAAAATTTGTATGCAATCCATGTGACCAAGATATTGTACAATTTCCCTTGTATATTGTACATTGTACAATACCCCTTCCAAGCTTACCTAAGAATTTTGGTCACGAGACGCTACTGGCATACAATTCAGTTATTATGTTTAAAATCATTGAACACCAGCATTTTTTTAAATACTTTTAGTCAACTTGGTACAATAGAAAAATTACCGGTATCTAAGTAAATATTATATGCCAATAATAATTTCTTGTATAAGCATCTAACATTTTTAACTAGCAATAATAATTATCACTCATGTGTATAATATCGAAGTAGTATAGACCAACCAAAATGGCTTACTGGTTAGTGAATAGAATATGCTTTACACATTGACAAATTCCTAAACACTAAAATACTATAATGTTCTGCTCTTTCGACTTAATATTTCTAAAACCATATTTAGCATTAATCTTACTAAAGAAAGAAGTTGTGTTGAGAGATCCTGTGCTATGGCGACAACATCCTCCTGATCAGAAAGCCACAAACTTGCTTCTTGTGTATCACTTTGGTACTCCTGTATCCCTGTCGTTTCTTCGCATGAGGCCATGTTAGTATTGGCCTCTTGTAGTAGCTTCATCTTACCTACTAGGTTCTGCGCAAGTGCAGCCTGCTGCTCTGAGTGTTGCACAAAGGAGTTCTGCAACAAAAACATCAACATTATATTAGTTGTTTTAGAAACCATAATAAGAATTAAGGGCATTACTACCATTGGCAACTCTCAAGCTTTGCATGGATACATGATTTCAGGTTTCGCAGCTTCATATGCCCAAACTCCTGGCACTGAAAGCATCGCCATGGGTTGGGGACATACGGCCAGACCCTGAGCACGTGGGAATCTGCTCGAACCTTCTTTGGAAGGGTAGGAGTCGCAAATGTAAGGATATACATATTTGTCTTCTTTTTTGTGACTATCCTATAAACTTCGGTAACATGATGAGGTGCAAACTCACCACAGATCTCCTCAATGCCTACGCAGCCGAGGTCATAGCAAGTAAACACTCCCTTGCAAACATTGAGGAACCTGTGTGGCTCCACCTTTACCTGTAAATGGGCTGAATTGCTCAACGGTATCTCAGTTATTCCCATTAGGTTTACCATCTGGACGTCATTTATGGTCTGGATCATTGCAGTGCTATCTCGCAGTTTTCTTATAGAGACCTCTGACTTTGCAGCACCATTTATCACTCTTTCGAGGATAAATGGGCTGGCACATTTCAGAGTCTCACCTTCTTCAACTCTAGACATTACCAGGAAGCGGGGCTGGGGCCTCATCACTTCCTGGATTTTTAATTGTAAAGGGCTGGATGGTCTTACCCATTTCTGCCTCTTATCGTTAATACGGTCCTGTGAGGGGCCGGGTAATGAGTTGCCAGCGGGGTTTGGCAGTACGGTGCCAGTGGAAAGTAAATTGCCAGCAACGACAAAAGAGGTGGTCATGCCATTTTTGGGGACAACCCGCACAATACTTGAATTGTAGACCCAGGGTGATCCAAGTTGGTCCACATGAAGCCCTGTTAACCCTCCCGACGGGGAGCGCCACACAACGCTAGACATGACAACCTTCGCATGGGGCAGCGCCGAGAGAGAGGTCATCGCAGCAAGTGGGTGCAGGAAAGTGCCAATTTTACGTCCGGACCCTCATGAACGCAACTTTTCTTTTATCAAGGTAGGGTGCCCGGTTATTGTCATCCCTAAGGCCCTTCTACCAAGATATTACAACCAGCGCACTTTCATGAAGGAGCTCAATTGCAGAGGTATCCAGTCATTGTCCAGAGGAGAGCCAGGTTAGTATCCAAGGTCGTCAACGGAAAAGCCAAAAGCTTCCGTGCAGGAATGAACGGCAGGGGGAAGGGAAGAAAGAAGTAAGGAAAGAAAGAGATGGGAGAGGGAAGAATAGAAGGAGAAGGGAGAAGAATGAAGGAGAGAGAAAAGGAAGGAAGAAAAAAGGAGGTGAAAGGAAAGATATAGGATAGGTTTGTCCTGCACGAGGTAAGTCCTGCACATAATATACCGCAAGGGGGGGGGGATTTCTCTTAAAAGGTTAAAGGAAAAAGAACATAAACCCTATGACATTAGATAAATCATTGTGTTAAAACTTAAGAAATATCTCTATACAACTAAAGCTCATATAATTGTATTAATATATTTGGCAATATCTCAGAAACCGTTGGTTTTAGAAAAGTATATTTCAAATAGAAGTTTTTTAATTTTTAATAATACTACAATTTTGCAATGATAAGTTGTTTAATATCTCAAATATTTTAAAAGATTCGGAAATTTATGCTTATGTAAAGTACCCTAATATACATTTTCATAGGGAAAATGACAATAGCCATTTTATTTATAATCTTAATCAACACCTAGATGCAAATTTTAATTAAAACCACTAGAGCCGATTTTAAGAAAAATGATCTTTTTTCTTTTCGCCCTTTATTAAACTATTCTTAATTTTAGGGTTAAACAGAGATACAGACAGACGGCACTGCAAAAACAACTTTTTAAGGTTTGGGGATATCATGAAACGTCGATATCCATCAACATCTCAGATTAAATTTTTTTACGGTCGCAATACTTTACCTAAAGTGTTCGAAAAGTTAAAAAATATATATATTTGCATATAGCTTGAAAATGATTATTTTTTAAAACCAATGTTTCAAATAAAGAGATTTTTATTATAGATAAACCTACTTATTTGCAATGATAAGTAATTTCATATCTCAAAGAGTTATGGAGATATGATAAACATTGAGAATTTACGCATTAGACCGGAACCCTTCAAGTTATCTTGATGATAAATTGAGACTAGCCATTTTGTTTTTAATATTGATCAATGCTTGGAAATGAAATTTAATCAAAATCGTTAGAGCCAATTTTGATAAGATTGATTTTTTCTCTTTTCGCTCTTTAGTAAAATAGCCTTAATTTTAGGGTTTGATAACTGATTGTCCCACAAGGCAACCCCAGAAAAATGTTTGAAAAATTGAATAGTCCTAGAAGCTATTTTAAGTACGAAAACAGGTTGAAAAATAGACTCCTCTAAAAGATATTTAGAATGGACCGCCCCCAAAAAAATTTCAAAATTTAGGTAGCCCTAAGAAGCTACAGGGTTAGGCAGTCAAACGGCAAGATTCCAGGAAGGGCTGGCGTGCATGGTGGGGGGTTGAGAGAGTGGTGGACTCGACCTTGGGCGTCTAGACACCCGGAATTTAGTAGTCATGGAGCGGTGGTCGAGTGAGCAGCGTGCGTTTACCGTAAAGGTGTATTACAAAAATAAGGATAATTTTGTTGGAGCTCAACGTGTTTTCCGGTGAGAGTTTCGTTTACTCCCACGCGGTCCCGTGCCTTCTGCAAAAGCTATCGGCCTGTGGGTGAGAAATTTTGAAGCCAGTGCTAGCAAGACACAGAAAAGAGGTGGGTAGTGAAAAAGCCAGCTGGACCCCTGAGAATATTGATCATGTGCCTGTAGCCTTAGCAAGAAGTCCGCGAAAATTGGCTGGACGACACAGCGTAGAACTTGGTCTCAGTAATCGAACCGTAAGAAGGATTATGAAGAATGAACTTCACTACCATCCATAAAAGATTCAGGTAGTGCAAGACCTCAAACCTAAAGATTACAATAGCAGAGTACGCTTTTGTCAATAGATGTTAAATCTCATTGAACAAAATGAAGAGAGAGAGATCACAACTTATGGATGAGTGACGAAGCCCACTTTCACCTTAGTGGCTTCATCAACAAGCAGAATTTGTGGTACTGGGCTGAAAATAACCCACACAATCTCCACGAAAAACCCCTCCATTCAGAAAAAGTGACTGTTTTGTGAACTTTGATTGTTACGCTGACATGTTGGCAACTTTTTCCTTGCCTGCACTCGATGACGATGATTCTGATGAAAACACACTTTTCCAGCAAGATGATGCAACTTGCGATACTGCAGGAGTTTCAATGAATTTGCTGAGGCTCACATTTCCTGGTCGTCTCATCAGCAAGTTTGGCAATTTCCCGTGGCCTGCCCGTTCACCAAACTTGACGGCTCCTGACTATTTTCTCTGGGGATACCTTAAAGCCCAGGTTTTCAAGGAGAACCCGCCAAGGACCAGGGATGATTTGAAGGAGCAAATTCGACAAGAGGTCAACAACATTCCGTTGGAAATGCTATGCAACGTCATGGGTTGTTTCGCTCTCAGACTCCGACAATGTGTGCAAAACAAAGGACGCCATCTTCCTGACACCCTCTTCAGAAAATGAACATTTTCCAAGTACACGAGTAATTTCCCCTCATGTACATTATATTTATGTAAAAATAATAATTTTTAATTGTTTTCATTTTTTGCGATTTTTAAAAATCTTGCCATTTGACTGCTTCACTCTGTATTTAGAGGTCCTGACCTTCAAATTTCCAAAAGGTAAAATTCAAGTAATTTTCCTGGGTTTTTTCCTTGATGCACTAAATTTTTCCCAATCAATGGCTGCCTTGATGACACAATCCCAGGTGATGCCTTTGCCTTATCAGTTTTTATTAAATGTCTCACATAAATTAGAGAGTTTCCAGATATTTCTACCAAAAAAATGGAATCAGATATGACAAATATTTTCAATCCAGAAAATGATGAGGACAAGCTTGATGATATTGAAGGTAACGAATGAGAAGATCCTGATGATGCAAAAAGCAGCTTTAATGTCAATAATAATTCTGAAATGGGGACTCCACAATCCCATTAATAATTTCTGAAAACTTAGGAAATGTCTATCAAACAGCTTAAGACAAAATCCATTAACTATCATAATACAAACATGTCTTTTCAGATGACATTTGGATGGAGAATTTGTCTTAATATCAAAGAGATGCCTACTCTTCGAACTGAGCTATCCAGGCTCTCCCCCATGTTATCTTAAAGCCAAGGTTTAAATCTCCGTCAGGGTGTTATTTTGTTATTTTCACACAAATGAGGCCTAGTATTCCATTTGACTTTTGAATTTCTCTTTTTATTTCATCTTGTTGACACACAATGAACATATAGTTGTGTTCTAGTGTAATGATAAACATAGCCTGGATAGCTAGAAATGTCTAGGCAAGTTTCATCTGTGGGTGCTATGCTAGTGAATCGAAATACGAGTGAAATAGGTCACAAGCACCTTCAAATAGACTGGTTTTACTGACCCTCGAGGCATGGTAATGTTGAGCACCAGCTCAATCACAGGTTAATGCTTAGTAACATATTCACATTAAATTATAACACTCTGGGAAGTGAGCAAAATGCAACCAGATCTAAATTTATCTCTCTTTTATCAAGTTAACTTTTGCTATTTCAAATTATTTCTAATAAAACTATCTTTAACCATTTCTATATTTAATTTCAAACTAGTTTATAAGATCTTCAATCATTCTCAGATTCTCAAATATATGACGACTAGGCTTTAATCGATCAAGCCTTCAAGATATCATTGCAACACGAGTAATGAACCCGAGTCTCTAGGAAATAGAGAAGAAATTTGAAACCTCATAACCAAAGATTCCGAAAAGGATCACATGAAGGTGGGGTGTGAGAATAATATTTTGTTTTTGAGATGGGGGTTTTTCAACTAATTTTGAGTTTAATTAAGAGTTTGGGTTGTTTAACGTTTACTGTTCCAAAAACAAGCTCTCTTACATTAAATTATCAAGTATTGTACAATTTCTTTTGGAGCATTATTTTACCTGCAGAGTATCTCCTTCTCTCTCTAGCCGCTCTTGCCATTGTTCCAGTTCCTCAATTCTGTTCCTTAGCTTCTTAACAAGTTGCTCCTGAGATAAACCGGCTTCTAGATCTGTAAATACAAATGGTCACAACACATTTTTTAAATCTCATTTTTAACTAATGTGATTTCAAGTATTAGTATGGGTAGCAATTGCTAATTAAGATGTTTATTTAACTAACTTGTTCATTAACATTTTAATAAACTGAAGACTTGCAGTATATTGGGGTCTAAGTGCCATATTTGAATTATTTTATATTTTACCGAAATAACAATCTATGTGCCAGTGCCAATAACGTATAGGAAGATTGAGTGCCAAATCCTTTTTATTAGGTTCATACGCTCGCAAATTGATGGTGTTGGATGTAAGTTCCCGGCATATTAAAATATAATGTAATTTATGTTCCGCCTGGAATTACATGAGCCTAAATCAGCTGTTTGGAGTTTACCTAAGGTACATGTGTATGCTTCGTTTATTGTGTAATTGTTTTTTGTGCGATAGTTACGGCGGATAATATTGAAGTGGATCATCCAAAATGTTGTTAGAAAGGTGAGGGAGGATTAGGAGAAAAAAGAAAAAGATTTATAAATGCAGGAAAGCCTTGCATGAATAAAAACAAAGAGCTAGTGCTAGCCAAAGAGCCTCCAAAAGAGACTGCAGCCTGTAAACTTTGAAACTTTGAAAACTTTGAAACATTGTTTCGTCTTAAAGTTTACTAACTTATCATAACAATTAAACTAGACCGGTTCTTTCACTCACATCTTTCAACACTACTATGTTAGTTTTAAACAACTCCAATCTAGGGCAGAGCGATTACATTTAGCTAAAACAATTAAGTTTTTATCAAGAAATGCCAATTTTAGTAAAAGGTATCATTTGCGTATAGCCCGAAGAGGTAGTAGGACACAGTGTATATAATTTTATTTTCAAATCATACCTGTTTAATATATTATATTATAATATTATAATTTAATATATTATATATATTAAACCGGTATGATTTGAAAGAAAATTATTAAAAAACATTTTATAAAAGGCAATATTTACCTTCATCTTGCATTTGAAGGTCACTTTCTTCTATTCGCAGTTTTTCTATGAACACAAAATTCAGTTATATTAGTGACCTTACCATCTTATAGGTGCTAAATTTAGAAACCAGTAGGGAAACTTTATTTTTGCTTTTCTTTTTACCGAAACATTAGTAGAGTGTCTGGAAAAACGGTAAAGGTGATTATTTATAAAGAATTTATTTCGGTTTTAAAAATGGAATCTATGAGAAACACGTCAAACATTTTTGTCATTAATTAGCTATGTTGTCATATTATTTTGGATAGAGAGTGGAGGGGTATAGTAAAAGTGGGTAATATTATAACCAGGGCTGCGGAGTCGGTAGGCTAAACCTTTGACTCCGACTCCTCTACTTTTTCTACTGTCTGACTCCAACTCCTTTATTAATGGCACATTTATATTAATAATAAGAAAATACTTATCAAAATAATTTTAACACAGTAAATTTATTTTAACTATTGGATATACATTAAAATGACAGCATTGCATTTCATCCCCAGCACTTGAATCATCGGGCTACTTGGTTGATAGAATATAAAAAAAAAACCAATATATTTATTCTACTACAATTTCTGAACAAGAAAACTAAATTCATATGAAAGTATAAAATTAAAAAATGTTTATAACAACATAGTTCATGGCTTAAGACTAAAGAACATAAAAAATTAAGGCTAAGAGAACACAGTAATTATATCAGCTGTCTCTAATTTCAAACGGTTTATAATTATATTATCAAATGTTTTACTTTAATTAATGTACAGTATACTATGGTAAATGAAATCTAAGATAAATTTGGTTAAATTACAGAAACATAGGATATTTATTTGATAAAGCACCTGGACAAAAATATGTTGTCAGACGAAGATATTTAATGCAATTTTACAAACCAAATATTTTCAATAAATTTAGGAAGAGTTTGTTCTCAAAAAAAGAAATGCCTCAGTCAAATCCTCCTTCATGGATGCCCTTAAGTCTGATCTAATGATTCTAATAAAAGAACAACCTCTCAACATTAATTTGGATCGGTGGCAAAGCAGTAGTAACCAACGGGGCAACATCTCTGACAGTTTCAGGATACAAGGGAATGGCGTCTTGCACTGTTAGTTTTGATGAACGGTCAATTTTGTCTACTTCTTTAAGTGCAAGTGAGAAATTTATTTGAAATTTAGACAATTTTTTCTCTGTGGGTTGTGTTACTCCAGTTGAAACATTTATATATTAATTTGTAATAAAAAATGTACCATGGTAAAATCATTTGACTACAGTAAAATTAATTGATAAACATTAAAATGCTAAGTACTAGCGTGATAATACAAGATATCTCATCACCAACACGTGAATCATCAGAATAGTTCTTAGTTTAATTGAACTTATACATAAATTGTAATCAAATAAATATATTTTAAGTAAATTTCCTGAATTCCTATGAGAGTAAATATGCACATAATAAATTAAAACCAATGATAATCACAATTGAAAATTACCCAATTTTGAATGTTCTCTTTTTGTTTGTATGCCATCAAAGTGTTGATGGTTAAGAATAGTGATATTAAGATCGATCCTTGATTATGTGTATACCAGTAACAGTTTGACACTATTATAAGTTTTTTAAAAGTCAGAGTCGGTATCTTTCTACCGACTCCACCCAAAATTGCTTCTGAATCCACAGCCCTGATTATAACTAACACAGTTAAATATAAACATAATTTTAGTAAACCAGATCAGAATGATGGATGAGGATATAAACATATAGAAAATGAAATAGGGAAGCTCGTCCAACTAGTAGATTGAGGCTACTGTTGTTTATGTTGACCAAAATATGTTCTGGAAAGTGTCAAATGAGAAATGCCTTCACCTGCCAAGCAATAATTAATCAAGGAATTAAAATTTAAAAACTTGTCAGTTGATGCATAATTGCAAATCAGACTCGTGTATATTTGAACTTTTTGACTGAAAATTATCCCCAAAATACGTAGTGGAACTATGGACAGCCTATATATTAAATATACAGTATGCATGTGTGCGCACGCGCGCACGCACACACACACACACACACTATGCACACACACACACATACACACACACACACATACACACACACACACACACACAAATTGCCTTTGACTTAACTCACCTAACTCCTCCTTGTGGGTTTTGGCAACATTATCTATTTCACCTTCCAAATCTTCTATCTCATTTTCTAACTTTCTGAAAAAAAATGATAAAAAAAATATTTAAGCACAAAATCAAAACCATTAAGTCTTGTATTTCTACAATATTTTATGGTAGTGGTTTTCTACCTGCAGATATCCTCTTTTAACCGTAGTTTGTTAATGAGGCTAATGTTCTCTTCTATGAGCTTATAGCTGGACTCCGTCCTCACGGAATCTCTTCTTTGGGCCATCCTTGAAGTGTCCTTGTCACTCTCACTAAAACAAGAAACAGATGTGATCATTTTTCACAACATTTTTATTTGTTGAGCAGAGGTTGAAATTGGTTTTTAAACTTGTTGCACGGCAATGAAGGTTACACCACATTAAAATGAAAACAGAACGGTGACTTTACTATTATGATGAACAAAGGGTGTATAATTTAGCCGTATAAACACGGGTTTCACTAGGTAAACTAAATTTAAAATTAAAACCTTCCTTAACAAAAGCAAATCCCATTGAGGTCCATGATTGATTATAATAGTAAGATCAAATTTTGGAACTGGACATAGCTGAACTGATGACATGCGGTACCGTTTTACGCCAATACTATATACATATATTGTATTGATGCTTTAGGTAGCTATACATTTCTGATAACAGTAAATTTATCTAATAGTTAAACGCAATCTCACATGTAAAACTGAAAGTACTGCTGAAAATAGCCAAGGATGGTTGGGGTTCAACTTGAGATGGTTAGGCTATGCCACTACTTGGGTCTAAAACTGATTTTAGACCCAGCCTGGATTGACTGTAGACAGGCACCACCGACAGAAAGTTCGCTGGCTTGCGCATTCTAGGTAACCATAAACTACCGCGGCAGCCCATAGAGATTAAAGAAGACTGAGGTGATGGCAGCACTACTATGTGTAATGGAGAAATTTACAACCACATACACCTGAGCCTTCACTAACAATACCACCATTAGTATGTGCTAGTGGTAAGTGGGGAGGGGGTTAGGCTTTTAGAACCCTTTTCTCAGTCACATCCAATTGCATGTGATGGGGGGGAAAACAGCGGTGCCGACTTGGATGTGTTCTGGGTTTCCTAAGAACTTAACGCCACTTGACATCTTAGAAATATTATGCAGGGAGGCCGGCACAGCAAACTTCCTTTGGTATTACAATCTGGAAACTTCTCATTTGATATAAATTTCCAGCAATTGCTGTTTAAGTACGTTACCTCCGTCTTACCAACCTGCCACTAGAGTCTATGAGTCTGGTGACCTCAGATGGCGCATAGCAATAGACGGGCATGTGACCTTGAACTTCGTGAGCCACTAGTAAAGGAGCTGCCGTCTCCTCCTCGACGTCCTCCACATCCACTATCACTGCACCTGGTTCCTCGTCCGAGGCATTAGAGCGAAGATGGGGCTCCGAGACAGCGCGAGATTCTGCAACCATCCAAGTACTTTAAGTGAGTTAAAGGTATGGCACACTATATAGGATCCTGTTATGGTTTGCGTACCAAGTGTATTATATTTTCATGTGCAAGCTCAGTCATTCAGTGTTATTGATATTTCTTGTGGCCCACTTATGTGTCCCTGTACTATATATATGATAACATAAACATAATTCCTGTTTAGGACAAACTAGAAGTTCAGCGGGAAAAAAATGTTCAGGCTATATTAACCAGCATTTAACAACACTGAGGAAAGTCTAATATATTAAACAATCCTAGCCTTAAAAAAAAAGTCAAGGTTTGATTTAAATATGGACTTACACTGGACATATTATTCTGGAGCATAGCTCATTCAAGTTGCCACCCCCTGCCCCCCATTATAACCACTCAAACTAAAAATATAAATATGGCACCATTTTGCATCAAAGTATTTTTTTTCAGCCTGATGGTTTGTCTTGAAACATGACAAGGCATTTGAAGCCAAAACATCCAACAGTGTCTTTACTAAGAACCCTCTCAAGTAGTTCTCTGATTTAAATTGCATCGAATTCCTCAACACCAGATCTGAAAATAAAAGAATTTATACTTATTTCACAATCAGAACCAAATTATGTGTCGAATTCTACTGCTAAAACTCCAAAACCAGTCGCACCCATCTCCGTTCCAAACCTAAAAAAGTTCCCTATATACCTAGTTTTTTTAAGTCGATGGTTGACAGTGAAGAGTAGGAAAAAAGTTGTACCCTTAAGCCAGAAAATGGCATTGTAATATAGTATTTGTTTTTCAAAGAATAATCTTGTGAAATAAAACAATGAGTTTTCCTTGTTTTTAATTTATTGTAACTATAAAAAAATCTTAACATATTCTTGGGGGAGGAGTAGGGGATTTCATAAAATATATGACACTTGTCCGAAGTGACATTTGCTCTGAGGTGGAATTTAGTGATGTGCGGAAAAGCAATTAACGGCGAGTGACCTTGGAAGTCTAAACTAGGATTATTGTAAACAGTGACACTTGGGCGGAAGCTATAGGTGGTGAGGAGGGGATCAAGAAGGGGGGTAAGAAGAATTCCGCTTGTTGTTATTGTCTGCTCATCAGTTAGTTGCCGCAAGTGAGTTAAGGTTGATAGATTTATTTATCGAGGTTCAATTGCTTTCAGTTTTCATGGAGGTCACCGAAACCAGCAAGGGTAAGCCAATGTTGATTTCCAACGAATATCAAAATATACAGGACTACACGAACAAGGAGAATGTCACTGACGCTGTGTAGATAATAAGAATAAAAAGTGCAAAGGGCACACTTCAACTAAAAACAATTATGTTCTAGGAGAGCAATGTCATAGTTGTGTCTTTGAAGCTAAAATGGAAATTATTGAAAAAGAGGCCTGGAAAGCTTTCAAAGAAGTTGTAACAAAATTTCTTGGAAACTATAAAGACCCCAGTGTATTGTGGAAAACATGCTCATGAAATTCAAAGACTTGGGTTGTTCGATGAGTTTAAAATGCACCTCCTGAATTCCCATTTGGAATATTTTCCTGAAAATCTTGGTGCTGTAAGTGAAGATCAGGGGGAAAATATCCCATCAAGCTATCAAGCAGGTGGAGCGCAGATACCAGGGTAGATGGAACATCAACATGATGGCGGACTACCGATGGATGTTACACAGAGAAGAGCCGAAAGCCGTCTACAAGTGAAAAAGTTTGAAAAGAAGTATTGCGGGTAAAATAAAAAGGCAGTATAAAGATTTATAAAACTAAATAAGTGTTGAGAATAGTTTTCCATCAATATTTTTGTAAATAAAACTTTTTTTTTTAATAAATACGTTCTAACCAGTATAAATATAATATACTCTTTTTCCATATTTTAATATGCATTTTGTGAAAAATCCTTGCGTGATAGAGATATTTGAAATCAGCACACTAAAAAGCATAAAAATAACTCATTACATTACAGACAATTTTCAACTACCCAAATTTTGTAGGCCTGTGTAATTGAAGAGAAACAAAAGACATAAAAAAAGTGTGAAAGTGGCCACTAAAAACGCCTATTCAAAACAAAAAAGCAAGGCGGAAGCTTTAGCAATAGACCTTTCATGCATATACATATTGAAAAAAATCTCCAACTATTCACTGGTTTTGTACAAAATAATCTTATTGGTATTCCAAAATTATTATTTATAAAATAAGAAATTAAAATTGACAAAGCTATTGTATGTAAAAAAAATCACCTAATAAAAATAACAAAGAATATTTTATTGCAACTCTTTATTTTATAGCGCTCTATGATGCAACTAAATTACTATCTGTTCCAATTATTTTTTTTATTACTCTTAATGCCAAACTAAACTATGCACAAAGTTTTACACATACACCGTACATTTTATTTATGGTTTGTATTGTTAACATAACTTATATATACAAAGTTATTGTTTTTAGGTATGGTATAATGACCGAATCTTTCTGCAAAATAATTTTTAATGTCAACTGCGCCATATATATTATGAAAATTTTCCAAAATACATATTCTACATTGTGCATGAGTAAAAACTGTAGGATAATATGAAGGACATAATCGTTGACATATCTCACCTTCCAATGCTGCTGCAACAGCCCCCACATGTTCCAAAACTCCCACGTCATTTAAGGATAGACTGGATTGATGGTGAGAGATATTAGTGGTTATCATGTTGCTCACACTGCTCGCCGACTTGCAGCGAGGTAGTATCGCTCCATCACTGATATCTCTATCTCCTGCATAACAAAAATGCCAAACCAAGATTTAAAAAAAAACTATGAACCAAAATCCAAAATTAATTATTTGAGTTGTGATTTATATGGTTCCATTTATTCTTTGAAGATGTTTTTGTGTGTTTGTATGTATATATATTTAATTGCTCACTTAATAGCATTAGGAACTCGAAAGTTCATTTTCGCACTTAAAAAATACGACACCTATCCCTATATTGATCAAGTTATATCCAATCCACCTCATTACACCTCATCTCCCTCAGGCCAATTCTAATGTTATCTTCCCATTCGCGTCTAGTTCTTTCCAATGGTCTCTTTCCAGTCCATTGGGCTTACCAGTAATTTTCCTTAACAAGGTTCTAGATTCTCCTATTCACGCAGCATATCCTGCCCACCATAATCTTCGATACTCGATTATACAAACAATGTCTTGTGATGAGTATAGGGTATGAAACACATCATTATGTAAGTTCCTCCACTCCCCAGTAGCCTAATCTCTTTTTGTATAAAATATCTTCCTGAACCCCTTGTTTTCTAACACCCTAAATTTGTTTTCGTCACGTAAGGTAATAGACCACGTTTCACACCCATAGAGAACAACCGGTAGTTTTACATTTTTTGACAGCTGGCGAGATATCAACAGTTTACTGATCAAGTAATAGAATTCATTTCCACTCTAATATAGTTATTATTAAAATTGTACCTATTTATTTAAATTCATTAACTGAGTGGAATGGAGTATTGGAAGGCAACTTCGCACCAGTTACTCATTCAGAAAGCAGAACGCTTCTAATGATATGAAGGAAATATCAATTTACGGCCAGCAGACGCCGCCAGGAAAAAGTTTATTTTACTGTAAGAGCAGGCAAAATAAAACTAGCCACACTTTTATGGTCCATTCCATTTGTGGCGAATGGCGACAGGGTTGCCCAACCTTGATCCAGACGATAGTAACAGGGTCATTATTTAATTATCTTTTGAAAACTACAAGATCAATAAAGCGATTGGAGTGAGAATGGTAAGAAATTGTGTAAATAAACGGGTTCGACACAACCGTAAATATTTTGGTCATGTTACAATTTGGAACAACACTTTCAAAAAATATTTGACAGCAAACTAAAATTAAATAGGTTTTTCACAGAAAACCGAACATACTATTTTGTAAATCATACTAAATATTTTTCAATTATAAGCTTTTAATAAACTTGTTGAGGCCATTTTTAAAAAAATCATCAATTTTCAGATATTAATCTTCTGTAAAATACCCTTAGGTCGCTTTAGGGAGCTTGGCAAGATGGAAATGGTATGTAAGTAATCCTATCTTTCAGGGAACAATTCGTCATGGAGAATTGGAGATAGCTTTTGGAAGGAATATTCCACACGTTTCGAAAACCGACAACATTAGAATACCAACCAGCCTTGTAATATGACATTTGGGTTCAACAAACAATGATTGGCAGGTTAGAGCACAGGACAAAAAGCAATATGACTTGGCGTGCAATGCAGCTCTACACATGCGCGGTATGACGCTAAAAGATGGAGCTTCTAGTAGGAAAAAGGTGGTTCACCAACATCAGCACAAATGCTGAAGACTGGACTTGTATGAAAAGTAATAGTAGCCAGTTGCATGCTTGCATGGTGCACACTCTCCAACATCTTTAACGCTGACGGTCTATAACTATAAACGAAACTGCCATAGTCTAACTTCGATCTTATATAGATGCAACAAACTTTCCATGTCAGCATCCCAAGAGTGACCACTCACTATCTTAGCATGAATAAATAATCGAATAAAGCAACAGTAACTAATCACAACCCAATACACCGGACTGAGATTGAAGCCTTGACCTTTCTATCACTGGTAATCTAGTCTATTTAGAGGGTGAAGCCCTAGACCGTGTGACCACCAGTGTGCTTAAGGATTTTAAGGGTAGCTTAGAAGAAATGTACCTGCATATTGTGAAGAGTGGACCCGAGTTGTATTCCAAACCCAACCTTCCCAAAAATGTTGACCAAATTAATTGCAAATCTAACGTGAAGGGACCACTCAACCAGAGCTGTTTTATATAATGCATTTAAGCATATCTAGGGTCTAAAACCAAAACCAACCAAACCCACTTTTTGGCGAAAATGAAGGGTTATTATATGAGTTACATGTGAATGCAAATTCGGCAAAATAATCCTCAAGCCGAAGGCTATAAATTGGGGTTAGTTTCAAACTTGGCAATCTCTATGTAGCTGTGAGTTGCATAAATGGTTGTCTCAATTTCGTCCAATCACAAACAAGCTAGCTTTCCACGCGAATACTTGGTTGAAAACACTCTTATCATTCCATGCCTGATTTCAGAATATTCGTGACGTTTGTGGTTTGAATATTGACACTCTCCCAGTTTGACACGATTTTACAAATTATTTCTTAAAATAAATTACTTTAAGACAATCATTGGCAGCAATACAGAACCTGTTTCACCAACCAGTTAGGAAGAGGCCAAGACAAAAGTGAAAAGGGAATGTTGCAAAGGAAAGGATAATAGGTTAGTTTCTTAAAGCATTCTTTGGTTTACAGAGTGCATACTCCCGAATAGGAAATAAAATTACAAATTGAGCATATATAAAACATTGTTTGTTTTTAGTTTGTTGTTAGGTTTGCTTCATCATTCTCGCCAGCTTTCTCAGGATGTGGGCATTGCAATAAAACTGGCAAAGATTGCGGACTTTCATTAATGAGTTCTGTATCAAACGTTAAAAACAGATTCAAGACGCATACCTGCTCAGATTTTGCACGAATGTCATTGACAAAAGAATGTATCAGAAGAATTAAAAACATGTTCCAAAGGTGTACACCGTAAAGTGTCATGTTAGGAATAGACGAAACGAACTCGTACCTGTTTGTAAAGCATTCCTGAAAATACATAGCATGACGAAACACATTTTACAGTGCGTCATGAAAATGTTTGAAGCTACAAGGAGTTCACCAAGAGAAAGAAGGGAAGGAGATTGTACTACTCACAAGTATCACACAAAGAAGCCATCAGTGGTAGACTCCATAAATAAATTTAAATGCAATGAAACTCATTAAACAAGAACAGAAACAAGAGTCGGGCAATATTTGCCCCTCGATTTGAACATAAAAAATATGGCAAAAATGTGTAGTAGGGAAATGCAAGATGAAAATTTAAAAGTCAAGGAATCTTATTTTCAATTTGTGTTCAATAAATCTTTTAATTTTGGTTTAGGAAACAATCGAACTTATGTATGTTCCACCTGCTTGTTTCTATAAGAAAAAAAACACAAATTGAGTAAGTTGAGTAAGGTAAAAGTTTACTAGTGAATCCCACTCCTAGATATCAATTCTTGGTGCGCTTGTGATCCTAATCCAGGCAAAACTTCCTCAAGTTAGGAACATGATTATAAACAAAGCTATATTTATTATGTACCTGTGAATGCTGTGTGATGACCAACAAGGCTTGCTTTATAGCCTGGCGTGAGGAGGGCGAAAGTAGACGCTTCTGGGCCTATGCCACGTGCTTTCTCCCACTCATACAGGCGTCGCGTGAACTTTTCAGATATTCCTTGGAACCGAAAGAAGCCTGTTGACGTCTGGATCAAAACTTCCTGTTTCTTGGGTGTCGAGCCCATGGCCAATCTCATTTTTTCTAGTCTGAAATTAAAGGATTGTGTAAATGCATTCAGAGAAATATTGTAAACAGCTAGTATATATTTGATCTCATAATGACATTAAAAATCATTAAGAAAAAACCCATCAAACAAAATAGTGTTGTCATGAAAACTAGATAGCCTAACATCCCACAAATACTATAACAATCTTTAGCACACTTTAAAATGTGAGTGTGGTTTTATATATGTCTAGTAAAAAGTCTTGTTTCATGTCATCAGCTGGTAACCGGCCAAGTACCAAGTGAGTCATCGAGACCTCCCCTAAAGGACGCATTGTTTAAGAACAAACTAAAGGTAGCACCCTACTAGTTGTGAAGTTTCATGTAGTAGTAGGGCTAATTTTGTAAATACTTGTGTAATTAGGTTATTAAAAAAGATAAAATGTATATGTATTTCCATGGTAGGTTACCCCTTATTAGTATGTAAGTTGCTTGTAGAATTTATAGTCATGTGTTGTATTTCTATCCAGTTGTTTGGGAACCCCTCACAAACATAACTTTTAAATTTACATATAGGGAAATTGGAGAGTTGTAAGAAACGAGAGCAATACCGGGCGATCAGGAAATCAGACTTTTTCTTATTTTCCCGCCCGCAACCTAGAGAATATACTTTCAGCCCGTCAGGGCGCCATATCCAAATCATCTGTATGTTTATTTTATATGTACTATGTAAGGCTGGAATTCGAGAGCCCTTTGGGGCTGGTGTGTTCAATTAATATGATGTAATTCTTACTTTATGTAATATATAAAAATTGATGTTTAAAATATAATAAAAATATCTTGGAATCAATAAATCAATCAATCAATCAATCAATCAATCAATCAATCAATCAGACTTTTTCTGCTCTGTGTGAAGTAAATACTTCTTAATTCTGCTCCCGTATTTTCCTAGGTACAAATACAATCGTTTCCGTTCTCTAAGCCACCGGTTCCTTCGCCTGATCCTTGGGGCTCCACCTTGCATTCTCCTGACCATGTCAGGACTCCCATCCCTGGACAGCCGAAGCAGCGGACTGGCGGAGAGATTTTTCAGTCGGGCGCTATCCAGCTCCAACCAGATCATCAGGGGCATAGGCGATTAGGAAGCTCTTGCCCATCCATACCGTTGTATCAGGGACTGTTTCATGGTGAGCCCCTTTGTCGAAGTAGGGAGGTGACCGGAGTCACGTCTAAAAGGGGTGGTCACGAATCCTCCGATTTGTGAGAATGGGGGGGAGCGGTCAGATAGCAGGTGATGCCGTGATGAGTGATAGTGGGTGGGTGTCCTGTCCGTGAGCAGCAGGCAGTAGTGAGTAAGTGCCCCCATCGAGGAAGAGACCAATGGTTATTATGGGTAGTGCGAGAGGGACATAATGCCCGCCAATGGCTAAGATTTGTACCCTAATTTGAAATAGACCTTTAACTTTTTATTTATTTACGGACAGTTATTATTAGCATTATGTATAAAGTATTTAGTTTGTTTCTATGTATTTGTGTTCAATAATAAATTATCTATTAAAAAAAAGTTCACTTCACTTTTCAATTTCTATTTGCTTAACTCTTTGAAGGTAGCGCCCTTGGCCTGCTGCCTTTATCATTTCCTCACTTTACTCCTGACTACATGACTCACTCCAAGGGAAGAGGAAGGAGAGGGGGAAAGGGGGAAAGATGGCAGAAGCCTGCCGAAGTCGAGTACTCCTCTACCCAGAACTCTCTTTTCCCACCTCCTCCAATAACTTCTACTTGCACCGCCACTAATACACCTGTTCCTCAATCCCCCTCTCTAGCTTACCCTCAGACCCACATCAACGACTCTCCATCTCGATCCCTTGGAGCCGGATGAACTGGGATTTTGCCAACATCTTACGACAAGAAATACCCGACGAAGACAACTCTCCGCTTAAACACCAACGTACATAATAAGTTCAGCCACCATTTCCTCTCGCCATTTTACCTCTCACATCAACCTACCCACCCCAGCAAGAATACACAATATGGCGCCCAGACTATCACAAGATGGCGCCCAGCACATCACAGAGATAACAGTTTGCAAAATCATCCAGCAACCGTTTTGGTGGCCGCATGGTCTAAGACACTCCTCTTGCAATAGATTAGATTGCCAAAGATGGGGAGTTCAGGGTTTGATCCAGGTCAGATGTACTGAGGGTGGTTTTCACTCTTCTTCAATGCAAATGCGGCTACACTTCCTCTAAATTAAACCTTCCCAACCCCTAACACATTAGTGTATTTAACCTGAACGGGTAGTGAAACGCAATGCTAAAAAAATCATCTATCTATTTTATATTTATAATAAAAAAAGGGTAAAATAACATTGTTCAATTAACCATGAAGTGCAGGGAGCAAACCACGCATTCTATAGAAGTGAACGACAGAAATAGGATAACCATTACGTGACACTCATGACCCCCATTTAAAGTAGGATGGATTTGCTATTTACTCCTGTGGAGACCTATTATTGTATGGCTAAAAATTGTAATAATAGAAAATCGCACACTATTCAACAGCGAAAAAAGAAACATTTAAAATATATCCCTGATATTCTCTTGAATAAAATCGTAAATGTCTTTCTTTATTATATTTGAGGTATTAACGTGCATTTTCTAAACCGATTGAATATTTCAGAGCACGACTTCTAAACTAATTTAAATCAAAAACAACACCCAACCACCGGGCCATTAATTTCGCACATTGTGAAAGAGCAAACTTCAATTTCCTAGTGAACATTTTTGGTGAAGCCAGTAATCGAACCCAGGACCCTTATTCAGTATGCAGACACACTATCGACTGAGCTAAAACATTTGACGTAGGTAATAAATTTATACATGAAAACCAAAAAGGAAGTTTTTCATAAAAAATTACCAATTAAAAAACGTTAATCTTTTGTACCACCAGGTGGTGTACTTAAGCCTTCGTTAAATCAAAGAAAAGCTAAAAGATTATGTTTATGAAAGAATACATCACAAGCTGTTGTCTAAAATATCGCAAGATTCCAAAAACCAAATAACGCTTTAAAACTTTTTTTAAACTAATTTAGGAAATGGTTGTGTAGCTAGATGGATCCAAATAAATCCTTGTCACTTTTATAAATGGTAAAAACAGTTGCTTGCTTCCACAGATATTAACTGATGCACGAAGGATGTGGTGAAGTCTTTGGCTACCATGCTACGTATTGTGTAGTGTCAAATATACACCAACTATATGGAACAAGAGGAAAATCCAAACTTTTATATAGAGTAGGCCTGAACAACATGCGACAACTTGGGGCGTAATATTAATTATTTTTACATAAGGGAGTATAAAGTGGTTAGGGTTTTAGGTCTTTAGCTCTTGACTTTTTAATCTATAATATTAGTTTGTCGTTTATTTTGTTACGTTAATACCATTCTTAAAACACTTCATTATTGATGTAATAGGCTTGCCAGTGCCCAGTATTTATAATATTTAAAGACATTTAATAACGGTTTATATATAATTTTACAAAATTCTCCCCCTTTAGTTTATTAGCAATTATGTTAAAACTATCAAAATACTGAGAATGCCATACTTATGGAATATTATTGTTTTCTAAGCAGTTAGGCCTATTGTAATATTAATAGCCTTCAGCATCTACAATATACGAGTATTATTCTTTTCTAGGCCTAATTTAATCTGTATTTAATATTACTAAATTAGTCAGTTCCAATGTTTGATTATAAGAAAGTGTGGGGTTTCATGTTAATAATGAGTAGCCCAAATCATAATCAAAGTATATGTTCTAAATTTCAATTCATTTACTTCAACTTTAGGCCTTTAACTTTTAAATATAGTAGTTTTTAATTCTTGGAAAGTCTTTGAAAGGTAAAAATTATAAATTTATACGACGCTATAATGCCAATACTTTTAAGCATCGTGCTGTTTTGTTTTATTTTATTTGTACCCAGGAGCTGTGAGATGCACGTGTGGCCTCACAGCGGAAAGGGGGGAGATTTGGCGCGAACAGCTAGCCAACTAATCAGCATATTAGTTTTTAGCGTCTGTTTTTGATATATAGAGAAGGGAAGCGTTAGACGCTTTGTTACACTTCCAGGTTAGCACGTGAACTAGATAGACGTGCTAGGAGGGACTTCACTAATAGCAGTTACTTTCGTTTAGCGTGTTAGAGATGGGTGGAAGGAAAGCGAAACCATCATGGGGGAGGGATGCCCCATGTGGTTGAATTATCATAGCTTAGACATCGCAATTATCTCTTAAAGTTTGAATCAAAGTTTTTTTTATATACAATAGGTAAGTGCTTAAAGTTTTAACATGATTATGATAATTGGAAAGTGAAAAATTATATTTGTAATGTCTGCTGGCTAACAATACAACATTTAATTGAACCTCTGCATTGTATAACCCCTTGTTATTATCAAAAGTCTCCCCACCCCCACCATTATAAAATAACCCTTAGATGAATCTGAGAGGTTCTTCCGAACCAACTGACTGCCGTGGATCAAATCAAGAGAAGAAGAT
>CABFWB010004279.1:45000-62145 GCA_902151455.1 Timema bartmani
ATAAGATGGTGCGAGTCCTACCTGGAACTTCACCAGGAGGGCGGCGGTTCGCAACGCGAGTGGGCGCCTCCACGAGGCTTTCCCCGGGCAACATGCTGTGCATGGCCGAGACCCATCTCTTACGGGAGGCCGCTTCCTAATTTTCCCCCCCTCGAGAAGAGTTCCGGCAGTGGTTGGCCGGCGCTAGGGGACTTTTATTGCTTCTCTCTCGTTTTTCAAATTGGTGAGAAGAGAAATCTGATGATCTTCTTACCATCATGTTACAAGGTGATCTGCCGAGACTCCAACGGCGTGAAATAAGAGGAGGAAGTTGACGCAAGTCTAGATTTAGCCAAATGCCTCGTCATCTAATTAGTGACGCGCATGAATGGATTAACGAGATTGCTAATCAAACAAAAACAAATTATTTTAACAAATTAATCCGAACGATATACATATTTTGACAGTGCTAAATAGTTTTCTAAGAAACTAAAGCAAAACAATCTTGACTTGTAGCTTAAAAACAAAGTGGTAGCCCATATTTGCACCACTTCCTCTACTCTTTGGTTTGAGGAAGGTGTCGTGGCAGATAGGTTGTCTGAACTGAATTTGAAAACACATTTTTAAACAATGTGGTAAGATTTAAATTTAAGCATTTTGATGTAATTTGGCAGTATTTAGCAAACGTAATATCTATTTCAAATATTTATTAAAACTAAGATGTCTTTCGAAGGAGCCATTTTTAGTGTAAACGAAAGTAGCTTCATTATTTAGGAAGCTTCTCACTAGGAAACATCACTTCAAGGTGAACTGTAAAACTTTGTGTGGGGTAAGGGGACGCACAAAGGGGCGGGACAGAAGTAAGTACTGCGTACTCTTACCACAACACTTAATTACGAGTATTTTTTAGCTTTATTTCAACTCATGGGACCTTTCTTTTCTGATTGCAAAGTTATGCATAGTTCTATTGCTACCCTTGGCAAATAGAGAGAATCAGTGGCAAAGCGTGGAATCTTTCTAGGGTAACAACAGGTTGCTCAAGACATATTTAGGTATACAACAATAAATTAATGCAAATTTATGTAATGGTAATGTATGTGGGCCAATTTATATTTCATCTTAAGCCATGTACTGAAAAAATACTTAACAAGGCTAATTAAAGCTTCAAGATGGATATTTGAAATGACAAATTGCTAAAAGTCTTGAAATAAATGACGTTACTTTGATAAAACATTTTAAAAAGGTAAATTTAAAAATTTTAATTAGATTATATATAACTTAAAATTCAATTTGTAAAATTTTAATTATAAATAAACCTTGAATTAATTTTATTACCGTTTCAGGGGTTTGTTGTAAAATGTAAATAAACTGGTTAGATTTGCAAAAGACATATGAAATACAAGAAAATGATTTGGCTAAACATTGTAAGTACCACGATGCGTGTTCGTATGGATTGGCATTAAAAGATTTAAGATGATTAGCATTTTAATGTACTGAGACAAAAGGAATAAAAAATACAAATGATTAAGAAAGGAAGCTAGCTGGTAAAGACTGGACATACATTTTGATGAAGAAATTTAATTTGACACTCCAGATTCCTCAAAAGATCAGCTTTGTTCGAGTGAATGGTTTTAACAAGATTCAAGTGAATACACTTATTGGCAATCTTGTGGCCTTAATGTCGAAATATGAGTTCCTGTCAACTCATACGTTTAATATGGATGAATGTGGAATCACTACAGTTCCAAAAGTTGTTGCTAGCATAGGAAAAATAGATGTTGGTAAAATAGTGTTTTTGGAGAGAGGACAACTTATTACTATTGTTTGTGCTGCAAGCGCCAGTGGAAATAATGTGCCACATTCGATCATTTTTCCAAGAAAAAGAGGATGTAGCGCAACTCCTTAATTTACCCCAGAAACTAAGGTCGGTGTGCAACAATGTACAAGTAAAAAAAAAGGAACATAAATTTGCAGAGGAGCCGAAGGACTATACAAAACAAATGGGCCATAATGGTTCATTGTGTTCTGTTATCCCGAAGCCACTCAACAGATTTTCTCATGAAAATAAAGAGTTAGATGAAATTCCCAGAGGTCAACTTTACGACACAAGAAAAAGGCTTCAATATCTTTGATTATTTTATTTATATATGAATAAGATATTAGGATATGGTCCCAAAAGGGAAAATAAATATACATGAAAAATTATTAGAATTAGTTAACAATCCAAAAATTTGCTATCCATCTTAACGCCGATGCCTCAAATTTGATAACAATAGGTAAAGCCTGCAAAAGTCATTAAAAATTTGATATCACAATGTGTTGCCAAAAGTAAATAAATATATATATTGTAAACATTCAACAATGATTTAAGTTTTCAAAAATATAAATTTAAATATAAATATAAATATAAATTCTCAACTTGTATAGCCACAAAAATATAATATTAGAAAGTTAAAGTTTGGTAATTACATAAATTACCCAAAAGGGGATAAAAATATATTAGACTCTTCAACTAGTATAGTAACAAAAATTTAATGTTAGAAAGTCAAAGTTCGATAATTACATAAATTATCCAAAAGGGGATAAAAATATATTAAACTCAACTCTTGAACTAGTATAGTAACAAAGATTTAATATTAGGAAATTAAAGTTTGATAATTACACAAATTATCCAAACGGGGATAAATATATCTGAAACTTTTGATAATCCATTAAGTTTTCAATCTGTCTCAAAAGAATAGACGTCTCGTACAACAACAAAGAAAGACTTTAAAGTATTAGTGTTTGGCAATAAAAGTTCCCAAGTCTAAGTTTTCTATCTATCTCAACAACAAAGAAAAAACATCAAAGTATTAGAGTTTGAAAATGTTCTCAAGTCCAACAGACTATACATTCTGCATTTAAAAAAAAATATCATTTCGTTCCATTTTATAACAACAATTTACTGAACGCGACCCAAAAGACGGTCTTTACGCTTGCCAAACAACCATAAACATTCTAAGTTCCATTTTAACTGAATTGAATATTTTTAAAATATTAAGTTTAGGCCGAAATAGAATTTTGTTTTACATGGTCCAAAAGGGAATTTTTTACCTTTTCTAATACTGAACACCTAGATGTGTTCTTGGAGTAAATCAAGACAAGAGTGACGTTCTTGACCTCTCACGTCAATATATACGCTCGTTTACTCGCTCAGAGAGGGGATGAGGGGGAAGCAAAAACAAAGGAAAACAACATCACATGACAGAGAGAGAGAGCTACTCGAAGGCACGGGAATGATGGAGAAGCACCTCGAACAAAAACTTTCCACAGAACATGAGTTTTTTTCTAGCACATACGTCACACATTTTCCCGGCATTCCCAGCGACGCCTGGTGCCACAAGCTCGACTCAGTTAGTCTAAGAACACAGTTTATTGTGCGCGGAGGTGTGATTGGAGACGTGATGCCACAACACAGTATAATCGGGCGGTGGTAAGCCTACACTTGTTTTATTTCGTTCTTGTTTAGTTGTGGACTTAGTTTCTTCTTGTAGCTTAATAGCATTAAACGCTACAAGGAAAAGGAGAGCTAATGAATGAATCGAGCCCCTTCAGGATCAACTAAGATGTGGTCTGACGTGGGTACATAGACAAAGAGCTATTTAAAAAATGGGTGAAGCATTTTCATAAAAATGTAATGAGAAGTTTATAGAAACCCGTGTTGCTTTTTGTAATCAACCACACTTCAAATATTATTTTGGATGCTGTGATATTCTTCAGAGAATATTCTAGTCATCTCTTGTTCAGCCCACTGTGCAGTACTCACAAACTACAACCTTTGGACTGATGTTTTCTTAAACCACAAAAAGAATTTTACTCACAAGCTTGCGACCAATGGTTATTGGGTCACCCTAGGCGTGCAATTTCCCTATTTCAATGTTTTGGCAATGTCTACTAGCAATGTGCCACAATGACTAAAGGTATTAATGGATTTAATATGTTAATATGTATACATCACTTGTTTTGTAAACAAGAGTAATACTTTATCATTTACTGTATCTTTGGAACTACATCTGGCTACTGTTCTTGCAAATTAGCCGCATGGTTTCATGAAATCCTTAATACTAGTAAATAGATAAATATAAAAAAGAATTCTAAACAAAGTAACAACTGCCCCATGTCATCGTACTAACAATAGTATTTATAATGGCTTAGTGATAGTTGCCAAGATAAGCGAAGTCATTTTTTCTCGTATTCAGCTGCTTATTTATTACTCATCCGATAGAACTTCGATTAGATTTACTACCATTTACGTAGAGGGAATGGGAAACCATTAAGGTAAAAATGAGCTCCTTGGATTCCAGCCTCAACTTCTTGTCATCAGCAAACAAACAAGGAGAGGCTTAGGACTTTGTCTGCGTGCCCACATGTGCGGATTTAGTCAATATTATAGGCAAAAAAAACATACATAGCCCAATTTCTCTAGTCGGTTCAATTACAACCATAATACGAGTCAACTTTTAATCATGTAAATAAAGACCAGATAGAAACCTTGTATGCATTTGCAATCAAATTCATTTTGAATATTTAACAGTGTAAAAATTGGCAAGCTGTGTTAAGAAGATGTGTGAAATACTAGTTTTAATTAGTATATAACAAATCCTGTTAATGAAGCCACACCCCCGGCGCAATAATCGTCCATTAATATATACCCAAGTAAAGTACTTATATTTAATAATTTTAAGATTATATTATATATGTTGAGAGTATGAGTGTGGATCAAAAAGAAGGGGTAGGCCATGAAAACGTGGCTAAATGTTGCAGACAAATGTGTGAAAAAGAGAAACATTTAAGTTAAGAATAAAATAGCACGTATGACTTTGTACGGATGTTTTTGAAGCAAAGTGATTCTACACTACACAATAATAAAGAAGTGTGGAAAAAGTTATTAAGAATGGATTTAGTACGGAGTTGTTTTCTGAAAATTACACACAGTTTCTTGCCTACCCTGTACGTTACGTGTCTGTTGCGGACGTGTTGGGATGGGACAGCCCTAGTTCGTGTTCGTAGCGGACAACCCTCGTGAGTGCGCAAACAAGGGGTGTTCAGAACGCACAAGGATACCTTGAACCGTGGAGAGGGGGTAAGGAGATGGCTTGTAGTAAACAACAAGGAGTTCAGAGCAGATGAAGCTGAGCTACGGGTTGTTATTGACCTCTCTTCATTTGACCAGAGCAGTTAGACGGTGACATAGCGATCAATATGAGTGCTGATGAAGTTACAGTGGTTACGACTTAGAAGGGAAAACCTAGTCTAATCGCTGACGGTTACCAGTGTCGTCAACATAGGCCTAACAGCTGTGTGTGTGTCAAGGAGAAGAAGAAGTGCCATGGATCAGTGAAAGCTACTACTGATATCAGTAGTAATAAAATAATTATTTTTAAATTGGTAACACACACTTTTGTACCAGATATGGCGGAGATTGAGGGGTGAAGAAGAGACTGTAAAATGGTCGAAAACGCGCTAAAGATGAAGTGTTGGTTCCCGTGAACGAAACTTTCAGATATAAAATGAAGGATCTCTACACTCAGTGCTAAGACTTTGTTACTACAATGCCAAAATACAACAACGTGAAAGGTAAACTTTGCGAAATACGAAGGTCAGCACTGGGAACCGAGCAGAATCCTACACGAAGTGAGGAAATCCACTTTCTAGAAGATATACTCGCACTACCAGACACTTCAAGTTTTTGAAATATGATCAAACAGTGGATGGGAAGAGACTGCTTATTTTAGCGGATGAAGAAGCAAAAAATCTTCTAGAAGAGGGGAAAACCTTTTTCTTTGGCGGAACATTTAGCAGCTGTCCACAGCAATTTAAACACCTTTTATGTTGATCTCAGCAGCACAGCAGAATAAACTTGGGTGCTCCCCGTAGTATATGCATTGCTTCCGGATAAGGAAAGGAGCACTTACAGTAGACTCCTTCGATCAGTCAATACCTGTAATCCACAGTGGAATAGAGGATTGATTAAGATGGACTTTGAGATTGCGCCTATGCAATCTGTCAATGAGAAGTTAACAAACTTTCAAATATCTGGCTGTAATTTTCATTTTAGTCGGTGTCTATGGCGAAAAATTCAAGCTTATGGATTTACATTGATCTTCAAAAACAATGAATCTATCCGCAAAATGCTTAAGATGTTTGCAACATTATCTCTGATACCTCAGACTACATGGACGAAGGATGGATGATTATTATGATGGCCAATGCTCCTCAAAACGACAGATTAACAACGTTATCTGACTATTTCACTGACCAGTGGCTCCAGAATCACAAAATCCCTACCAAAACGTGGAACGCCGCAGGACTGAGGCATCGAACGAAAAATGCCGTGGAAGGATGGAACCATAAGCTCAACTCACGCACGGGAAAGAAACAGCCGCATATCTTCAAGCTTGTGCAGACATTGATAGAAGACGCCTATGAAGCTGCTTTCCAAAAAGGGCAATATGAAAGTGGTGAGCCAGGCTCAAAGAGAAGAAAAACAGAAACTACAAGAGACCAGAAGATAGACAATATTTTGAAAACTTTCAGAAACGGAAAGGACTTTAAGAAATGTCTCCAGGCACTCAGCTGCACCACATAATTTAACTGAGTTGCAAAAAAACAAATGGCAATGGAAAATCAACAAATAAAAATACAAAGAACATACTTTTTTGCATTAACTTTTAACACACCTGGGTTGTAACACAAAAAAGCAATGAACAAAAATATAAAAATAAAATAAACAGAACCAAGACAAAGAACGAAATGTTCTGCATGAACTTTCAAACATGCCTAATTATGTGTTAAACCCTTCAATAGACAGTACAAAAAAAGTGTATGCTGTTTGATCCCATGATATAAAAGACATACATACTTAATTATAACTTTCACTGCATATCCCCCCCCCTCCTTCAAACCACCCACACAAACGCTGTCAGCTACCAACACGCTAACACCTGACCACTCTCGTCCAATGTGACCACCAGTTATTTGTTGTGTCCACTACAAACCTCAGTCCGTACGTAACCACCCCATAGAGGAACGGTGTGATTATGTATGTGTGTATGTATGTATGTGTATGTATGTATGTATGTATGTATGTAAATGTATGTATGTAAATGTATGTATGTAAATGTATGTATGTAAATGTATGTATGTAAATGTATGTATGTATGCGTTTGTTGATGTATGTATGTATGTATGTATGTGTTTGTTGATGTATGTATGTATGTATGTTTTTGTTGATGTGTGCGTGTACTTACGTATGCATGCAAATTTTTCGGGAAATTTTGAATCGGAAAATTTTCCGCGGTGGCGGCTTGCGGTGGAGTGTTTAAATTGTGGAGGTGGCACCTAGAGCCTATGGTACTTCAAAATAAAGTGTGTTAAAAGAGACGATTAGGTTATAGAAGGGGGACGGGTAGTTAGGAAGAACAGAGGATGAGAGGAGAGGAAAATATTGGGCGAACCTTAAAATTATTTTAAATTATAAGAAATTGAAGTATGATTTATGAACATAACGGGTTTACAAAAGCTCACATTCATTTGTTTCTTAGCTAGTTTTTTTAGCACCGCGTCTTACTAACCGTTCGGGTTATACATCTATGTACTAATAACGCTAATGTATTAGGGATAAGGAAGGCTGAATTTACAGGAATTGCACTCGCATGTGTGTGGAAAGTGAGTGAGTGAAAAACCATTTAGAAAAAACTCCCTCATTGCAACCGAATAAAACCCCAATCTCCCTGTCATCGGCAGTCTAGTCTATTGCGAGAGTAGCGTGTTGAACATTGCGGACCCCGAAGTGGGTGTTTCTTACTACTACTTATTATTATTATCATTATTATTATTATCCATTTAATCAGTTGAAATTAATCAACAGGAGGTAATAATTGAAAATTTTCCATCTCACATCTCTAGTATGTATGTGTGTATGTATGTGTGTGTGCATGTGTGTGTGTGTGTGTGTATGTGTGTGTGCATGTATGTATGTGTGTGTGTATGTGTGTGTGTGCATGTATGTGTATGTGTGTGTATGTATGTATGTGTGTGTATGTATGTGTGTGTATGTATGTGTGTGTATGTATGTATGTATGTATGTATGTATGATATGTATGTATGTATGTATGTATGTATGTATGTATGTATGCATGCATGTATAATTATATTCCAAGGAATAAAATAACTAAAATGTGAAAGAGAGTACTGTAAATCTTTTCATGGCTTACGAAATATCCAAACAAATTCGCTAAAGAAGCAATTTCCTGATTATTCTTCGTAGGACACACAAAAATATCTATACTCTTGATAACTCAAATTGTAGGCTAACTGAATGTGCCTATAGGAATCTGGACTATTGCCATATGGAGCCGACAACATATATAATGTATACAAAATGAACGTGAGGCTTGCTCTTTGACGATATTTAAAAATAGTTGCAAGGGGGCACCCAAATACTCGGCCGATAGAAAGAGATAGGGTAGTCCCAATATATGAAATGTGTTTCGATAAAAAAATGTAGTTTATAAGTATTTTAATTAAATATAATAATGTGTGATTGATAGTTTATTTTTACAAATTTACTAACCTACTTATTCTAAGGAATTAGGATTTCGAAAGTTCATTGCCGCACTTACAAAAGTAAGCCACATTACCCTATCTTAAACGACTCTATCCAGTCCATCTCATTACACTCTATCCCTATCTTAAGCTAGTTCTATCCAATCCAACTCATTACAACCTATCCCTATCTTGAACTAGTTTTATCCAGTCCACCTCAATACACGCTATCCCTGAGATAGTTATATTCAGTCCATCTTATTACAGCCTATCTCTTTCAGGCCCATAGTAATGTAAGCGGTGACAGATAGAAATAAAAGCTTATAAATTACATGACATCACGCCAAAAATCTGCACCAATTTTTTTTTAGGAGACTATCATTAAAATTGATTTATGATCAACAAAGCTCAGTTACGCGTCGCGTATCGCTGGGTGCACGCGTACCACAGTTTGGGAAAACCTGCTTCAAAGAGTTACTGACCAACGTCATAGATGAAGCTGGTGTGCTTGCTGGGGCTGGAAGGGGCGGAGCCACTGCTTTCCTCCCGCCGTACACCGGGGGTGGACGTCAGGAAGGCCTTCTTCACTTTTGTCCACTTGGAAGCAGCGCGTCGAGAGATGGGAGGCGACGCACCTGTGCTGCTAGGGGCAGACCGCCCCATAGAGACCTGGAAATGCAAGCAAGGGAGAGAATTTATCATGCACGATTACAAGAGTGTGGATATAATGATTCATCGAAACCACTCGATTTTAGTTGTCTAGGGCGTCGGGACAGTCGTCAAAAATAAAGGAGAAAGGGATTACACACCAGTTAATATTTGATAAATATATTGATTAAAAACTTTATCTTACAACTCAACCTAACATTGATTCAAATAATGCATTCATTAACTAAATAATATTTATAAAATACATTATTTAAAACTTAGAATCCCTTTTCTAGTTAAAAGAAATATCTTATGCATCGGATTTAGATTTTAAATGTATCATATTAAATGCACATTTAAGTGGTTTAAGTGATATCTTATTTATCTGGTTATATTATTTGCTAATACTTTTAGCTAATAATATGTATATGACCGCTTTATGCAACACAATAAATGTAACGCAACAAGCTAAAGCTAATATTAAACTTAATATAATCATATCTTATGTAATTCTTAATTATCTCTTGATCTACCGGGATGAAGATTATATTAACGTCTTAACGCAAATGTTTCGTTACATAAGGGTTACACTCGAGATTTTTAAATGGAAGCTATAGTCATGCACTTAATACAAGATATTTAATTTATTATTATTATTATTATTATTATTATTATTATTATTATTATTATTATTAGGGTTTAAAGGCCCATCGACACATTGAGTACATTAGGGCCTTGAAAAATATTAAAAACATTATGTCTCTCCTCTATGGTGATTTTACTAATTCACCTGCAGAATATACAGGTGAACACACACTATACAAAACAATAAATGATATAAATATAAAATAATAGTTAATAAAATGATAAAATATCCATATAAGACACTTCATACGAGTGCTCATATGGGCTCTTAGTACAACTTGAGTGATACACCTGCTAAAAAAAAAAGTGTATCACTCCAGTAAAAAAAACAAAAAAAACATTAAAATATAACATGTTAAAATGACAAAAAATGTCAAAATAATACGTTTAAAAAACCAAAACAAACTGTTAAAATGACAAAAAAACATATTAAAATATACTAAAATGTTAAAAAGATCTCAATATGAGATAAAATCCGATGAGTCACTTTACGAAAGTGACTCAAATGCCACTGAAAAGACTCGCCTGGCGTATAAAATGGAGTAAACAAATAACTCCTTTTGCACTGTCGCGTAATAAAAACCCAAGGTCACCTTTAAAATCAAGAGCCAGGTGAATAGGGGCATACTTGCGACACTCCACCAAAATTTGGTACACACTAAGGCGGTCATCGCAAAATTCACGTGGGTTAGAAATGTATGCCCGATGCGGAGTCTCGTCACGGTAACCTCCTCTCTTCTCGACTTTCGTAAAGAAGAGGGCCATCGCGACACACCGTACCTGATGGACCGCAGCTTGTTCTGAGCAGGGGTCGAAACCCACTGCTCGTGCCAGGTGCGTAAGACTCCACGCCGAACATAAACACTTTAGCTTTAAAAACATGACACCCAGACTCGCCTACGGAGGCAGGCGTGCTGCCTCCTTGGCCGCCTGGACCACCAGTTCATTTACTGAAAGACCAGCGTGACCAGGAATCCAGCAAAAGGCGAGCCGGGTGCTTAATGAATAAATTTTTCAAATTTGCTCATGTATCATCTGCACGAGGAGATTCCAGGAGTAGAGAGTGGACAAAGCCAACATAGCACTTATGGAATCCGTGTAGATGAGGCGTATAATTCCGCCGTAAAAACACTGGATTCACCAGAAAAACCAAATTTAAAATTGGATCCTTCCCCAACAAAGGCGGATCCAACGGAGGCCCCGGATTTCGAGCCATCCTTGTAGATGCGTTTAAAACCAAGAAAGCGGATTGCGAGAGGCTCATTAAAGGTTATCTCATATACAATGTATGGGGTGGTCGCTTTAGGGAACTTGGCAAGATCAAAGTGGCATTGAGGTAGGCGTATCTTCCAGGGAGAAACTCGACATGGGGATGTGGGGATAGCCTTTGGCAGGACTATCCTACACGTGTGGAAAACCGATAGCATTCTGATTCCATCCGGCCTTGTACTACGCCATTTGATCTCAAGTTAGGGTGATGAAACACAGGGCGGTAGGCAGTATGTTCTGGCATGCAATGTAGTTTAGTCGTGTAAGATGCCAGAAGATAGGACCAACGGTAAGAGAGAGAGGGCTCACCGACGTCGGCACAGATGCTGTCGATTGAACTAGTACGAAAAGCACAAGTAGCCAGTCGTATGCCAGAATGGTGGACACTATTCAGCATCTTTAAAATCGAAGATCTCACTGATCTATAAACAAAACTGCCGTAGTCTAGTTTAGATCTTACTAAGGCCCTATACAGGCGCATCAAGGTTTCCCTATCTGCACCCCAGGACCAACCGCTAACCACTTTGAGCAGGTTGAGTGCTTTAAAACACCTAGCATTTAGATCTTTGATTTGGGGGATACAAGTTAATTTAAAATCAAATAAAAGTCCCAACAACCTTACGGTCTCTGAGACTGGTAAAACAACGTGGTTCATTAAAACACTGGGGGGTGGTTGTATTCCACGTAATCTATGGAAGTGGACGACCGTCATCTTGGCTACTGAGAAGCAAAAGCCATTACGCGATGCCCACAACCAAAGATTGTTGACAGAGAGATGGATCTGCCATTCAGCCCTGTGGAGACTTGATGAACTGCAATATATTGCGTAGTCATCCACAAAAAGGCATGAACGAGCAGGTAAGCGCACGTTGTCTACAATGATATTTATCGCGATAGCGAAAAACGTACAGCTCAAAATACTACCCTAAGGCACCCCATTTTCTTGAATAGAATCATCGGATAAGGTGTTATTCAACCTTACCCGGAAGTGTCTATCGGAAATAAAATTAGATATAAAACAAGGGAGGTTCCTACGGAACACCATTTAAAAAGTATTTTCAATATTCCGTACCACCAGGTGGTGTCGTACGATTTCTCCAGATCGAAGAAAACAGCCAGAGGTTACTGCTTGTGGAGAAAGGCGTCACGAACCGCCATCTCGAGACGTACAAGGTGATCCACCGTGGATCGGTTACGGCAAAAACCACATTGAATATTAGATAGCAGATTGCGGGATTCTATATAGAATATAAATCGTTTATTTATAATTTTTTCCAATATTTTGCACACACAAATGGTTAAGGCTATCGGTCTATAACTAGTTGGCTCTAGTTTATCCTTGCCAATTTATGAATTGGTATAACGGTTGCTTGTCTCCATAGGGACAAGGCATAGGTCAGTTCATCTTTGGTAAAGGGGGAGTTATAATCCTCCCCCCGACTTTGACCAAAATTAATAGTATGGAGCTCGATATTCCGCTTATGCACTGCGAACTTGTTAATGTAGCTCGCAGTTCTAGAAATTGCGGAGAACATCGAGCCCAATACATTGACGATCTCCACAGGGGAGGAGACAAGCGAACCGTTAGACATGAGGGCAGGTATATTATTTATGGAATCTTTGTTACTAGGCAATTTACGAATATTGCCCAAACGTTAGTTGTGGGAGTGGAAATAGTAAGGGTGGAAATAAAATGTCTCCAAGACTCTCTTCTGCTTTCTCGCATAACACGGCGAGCTCGAGAACGTAGAATCCGGAAAGACTCCAGATTCTCTGAAGTAGGATGTCGATGAAAGAGACGTAGGGCGCTTCGACGTTCAGAAATAGCCAACCGACACTCCTAGTTACACCAGGGAACAGGACGGTGGCGCGGATTTGGCGAAGTAAAATGCCCAGCCTTACCATCGACGTCAGGAGAATGAGATTCTTCAAATACGGTGAGCTCGCGGAATTTATTCCAGTCAGCACGTTTGAGCACCCATTGGGGTACCCGTGCTGAACTTGGAGGATCTCGGAACGAGGAAAGCAGAATGGGGAAATGATCGCTGCCACATAGGTCCGAATGAACCTCCCAAAGTAAGTGAGCAGCGATCCCGGGGCTACATAAAGTTAGGTCGATGGCAGAGGATACACCATTAAAGGTGGAGAAGTGTGTCTGAGAGAAGTGTGTCTGGGTCCCGGTGTTCATTAACACCAGGTTTCCTGAGACAAGAATATCCTCTACCATCCTCCCACGGGCGTCTGTAAAATTAGATCCCCACACCAGTTTATCGGACAGCGATCACGTGGAGATCAGACACGATATTAATATGTTTATGATATATGTTGCTTCGTGCGAGTATAGTCACACCTCCGCTAGTATCAAAGAATGGCTTGTCGGTACGATATATATTGTACCCACGAAGCATCGGGTTGTCAGTTGGGCTGAAGTGGATCTCCTGCAAACATAAAATGGGGGGATGAGGGGAGAAATTATTTGTTTAATTTCCTCTACACGGGCAAAGAAACCCCTACAACTCCATTTTAGTAGCGACATTATTTATTAATATAAAGTTTAATTATCCTCGCAATCCATAACATTATCTCTTAAAAATAAAAATTGGTTGAGGACCTTTTTAGGCCCTCTTGCCTTTCCCAGTCTCTCCTGGACCTCCCGATTCAGGATAGGTTTTTATTCATCCTGGAGAGTCTGCGTAGGTGGATCCTTGCGCTGTGTTAAAGCCTTCGACGGTTTCTTTAGAGTGATTTTCTCGGCGGATCCCTCGCTGGTCCTTCCTCAAGGCACCTGTGGTAATCGCCTTTGCGGCCTCACCTGTTCTACCAATCATCCCAACCTCCGGAGTCCAAGAAGCGGGATTGAGCGGCTCGACTATGGCCGCAAGTAATTTTGGGCCCCGAGGAGGGCTCGGGGGTTTTTACCCGAGGTGGGTTCCTCAGTGGTACAGGTGGGGGAGACAACCTTTTTGGACGTTACGATTATTTAAAAAATTTAGTCGCCATAATATTTAGCGCAGTAATACTATGGATGTCTCGATCAGAGACTAATGGAACCGGTCGCGTAGACGTTTTGGCAAGATTAACTGCGCAATGGCAGTTGGGACATTTGATGTTCTGACTGACAATCTGGCTATATGAAGTTTTAAATACCAGATCCTGACTAGATACGTATTCCTTGCGTGCCTGGAATTATGAGATCTTCTTTTAGGATAGAATCTCCAGTACTTTTTTCTCTACCTTTCATTTCGGACAGGCTAGAGACCAGGCAGAGTGTGGACCCTTGAAGTTTACGCAGAACTTCGGAGACTCACATTGTGTATCGTGAGCCTCCTGTACACAATCTGCACAAGTTGGCTTACCACGGCATCGCAGTTTCGTATGCCCAAATTCCTGGCACTGAAAATAGCGCCGAGGATTAGGGACATACGGCCGGACCCTGAGCACGTGTAAACCTGCTCTTACCTCCTTCGAAAGGGTAGGAGTCGCTAATGTGAGGATATACGTATCCGTCTTTTTTCTTGTCCGTTCCATTTTGGTAACAATACGGTACACTTCGGTGATATTCTGGGGGTAAAGCTCCTCACAGATCTCCTCAATGTTCACGCAGTCGAGGTCAAAGCAAGTGACCACTCCCTTGCAAACATTGAGGAACCTGTGAAACTCCACCTTCACCGGTATATAAGNTCAGTAATAGCCATAATGTTGGAGGACTGGACGTCAGTCGCAGTCTGAATCAAAATAGTGCCATCACGCAATTTCCTTATCGAGACGTCCGATTTTGCTGAACCATTTATCGCTCTTTCAAGGACAAATGGGTTGAAGCGCTTAAGGTTCTCATTGTCATCAACTCGAGACATCACCAGGAAGCGGTACTGGGGCCTCCCTACTTCCTGGATTTGTTCCAAAATAGGGCTGGGCGGCCTCACCCGTTTCCGCCTCTTTATCATTAATACGGCCCTGTAAGGAGCCTGGCAGTGAATTGCCAGCGGACGGTAAGTTGTCAGCTGCAACAAAGGAGTCGGCCATGCCTTATGTTGGGGACAACCTGCACAGTACTTGGATAGTAGACCCAGGGTGATCCAAGTTGGTACTACCACATGAGGCCCTGTTAACCCTCCCGACGGGGAAACCATGACTTTAAGGGACCAGTCAGGGCCCACAGCTATAGGACCACGCCCTTCTCCACTGAGCGACGCGGGATGTCGTAGGCTCCTCCTTCACCAGTATATGAAACGTATTGCTCAACGGTATTTCCGAGATTGCCATTACTTTAGAGGACTGAATGTCAGTCATTGTTTGTATCATTATCGTGCCATCACGCAGTTTTCTGATTGATACTTGTGATTGTGCTGCGCCGCAGGAAAGTGCCAATTTTACGTCTGGGCCTCTATGAACGCTACCGATCTTTTCTCAAAGTAGGGTACCCGGTTATTGTCATCCCTAAGTCCCTTCTACTAAGATATTACAACCGGCGCACTTTCATGAAGGAGCTCAAAAGCAGTGGTATTCAATATTAATCCGAGGAGAGCCGTGTTCGCTGCCAAGGTCGTCAACAGAGGGGCCAAAAGTCTCTATGCAGGTCTGAACGGCAGGTGAAGGGAAGAAAGAGGTAAGGAGAAAGAGAAGGGAGAAGAATGAAAAAAAGGGGTGAAAGGGAAGGAAGAAAAAAGGAGGTGAAAGGAAAGATTTAGGATAGGTTTTTCCAGCACGAGGTACGTCCTGCACAGAAGCCTCCCCTTTTAGTCGCCTCTTACGACAAGCAGGGTTTACTGCGGGACTATTCTAAACCCCGTCCCGCAGGGGGGAGTTGTGATAACAGATTTTTTTGTTCATCTATGATAAATTAAGTTCGTTGTTTTTAAATAACTTTGTATTTACCCAACCACCAATTCTTTTATTTAACCAATTCGTCACCACTCTGATACCACAGGCGACTAATTGTTGAAGTGTTATTACATTACATCTTTGACTTTTGGTAAGCATTTTAATTAATTTTTGAAAGTTTAAAAGATGTCACCTGGGCATGGGAATTGAATCCGGGACCTTTGGAGTAGTACGCCAATGCTCTAATCACTGAGTTATCCAGGAATCTTTCCATACACAGGGTCATTCTTCACTGATATTTTATGGCAGAGTCTGTGATGGACGTGCAAACTTAACAAAATATAACAGCTTTACTATTTAATCCATGTTTATTATTGTTACTGATTTTTGTTGCAGGTAATAAACTAATATCGAAACGGTAAAATGTAAAAGATTACTACTTGAAATGCAAGAGAAATTCATTGAAATCTGGTTCTGGTACAAGCAAAAAATGCAAGTACACATACGCTGATCAATTATCATTTCTATCAAAAATCTATGTAGCTCGAACTACTCCAGCAAGTTCTATGGAAGACGATGAAGAGTAGTCGGCTGAAGACGAAGTTGAATCGCAAACAGGTCTTGGACCTAACCAATTGACAGAAAGAACACAGCCAACTCAGAGCAACCGAAAGAGACCGGTTAGGATAATACCACTGAATTAGAATTCCAACTTTCACAATTCAGGACCCTTCACAAGGAACGTCAGAAGGATGATCCTGATAAATATGACAGAGCATTCTTTGAGTCTTCTTTACCTTCTCTGAGATCATTAGACACGGACGAAAAGCTTTTAGAACGGAAGTATTAAAATTGCTTAGAAATGTTAGACAAGCACACAACCTACAATGCCAGGCACAGACGGCAGGGATGTATCAACAACATTCTGAGTCCTCCACACATCACACAGCTTATTACAACTATCGTCCTACAAATTATGCGACACTTGGACCACATGAGCAATATCACTTACCACAATCACCTTATCAACTAGTGGTAGTGGACATGCCATTAGGGTCTTCAGCGCAAAATCGCGAAGGAATTCATCTCAATGAAATACGGGAAAATAACATTCCATCTTGTACACTTCAGTCATCAACTGACTCTGTGGCTAGTCAACAATCAGATAGCAGTGATCTTTACACCTTCTAGCCACCC
>CABFWB010004280.1:0-24350 GCA_902151455.1 Timema bartmani
AGAAAATAACCAGTGAACGGTATCTAACAACGAGCAGTATTTTTAAGTACAAATAGCGAATAATGGAATATTCAACATAATTCATTAATGAATTAGACACCCTTTGGCTTGGTCTTGTTTTGTTTAGTGATGACTGGTGTGGAAATGTATTGTGTGTCAGACGGAGTGCCACCCCTCTATAGTTCAGTTTTCCATCCAGAGATAGCCCTAGTAACAAGGGGCGAGATTTTAGCGTTACAGCCTCTAAGTAGATAACAAATCACTCGATAATTAAGCTTTGGATTAAAAATATTTTTATATTAAATTGGTTTTAAAGAATTAAAAAGTGATAACTCCTTTTATATAAAGACAAAACGCTGCGTTATTACACTTTTTAGGATGTGTCAAAAATAGTCAATTTTAGGATATTCTCACAAATGATAAAAAATTAAGTAATTAAAGAGCAAGTCCCACCATTACATCTTTCCTTTACTAAATAAAACAAGTCCCTTGTCCCTGCGATGTATTTACGAGGCTGTATAGCCTACTTAAGTTGGTCATGAAAACCAGCAAATACATCGCTCTGAAATGGGCTCTTAACTTTAATGGATGGTAAATTTTTAATTCCATAAATTGTAATTTTGGGGGTCTTCTTTCCCAGAAATTGACTAGAACTAAATTTTGACTTAATTTTAATAATAGCCCTTAAACTTTCGAACAGAGCTGATATCTGAGCACTGTGTAGGCTTCTATCCCAAGACTAATTTATAGTGAGTGAGAAAATAAAGGTGTCACATCATATTTTTAGTTTAGTGCAGTAGTATATTTCAAAAAATTTCGTTTCAGAATAAAATTCCTCATACATTCACAAATTACCTGATAGACTTTTTTTTTATTCAAACCATTTTCAACCTTGTAGATGAGTGTGTTCGTAGTTCATATCGTATATTTAAAATTGTTAGCAAATATAATATAATATAATATACATATACTAACTTTTCTACTCATAAAAAATTTTGAATTTACAAGCCTTTTAACAAAATATTTAAAGTTATACATATCTTGAAAGTCCAACGTTTAATATAGGCAAACAAAAAAATCTCCAAGTCAACAAACTGGCAAATAAAAGTGAAGGTATCTCCTACATTGAAAATATATCTCCGTCAGTATCGCTACTGTTTCCTTAAACTGTCCACTCTTTCTCTCTGACTGCCAAATTCTCTCTTCTAACACTCTTTATCCGTTCTCTCATCCCCATTCATCTGATCCCAACAGATGACCCTAAGAAAAGGTACAATAGATTTAAACTCAAGCTGGGCAATTCTATTACTGAAAGAGGAGCTTAGGAAGAAAGAAGATTTCAAATATTGGCTAACTTGAAGGAAAGAAGAAAATTCTGGGATCTGAAGAAGGAGGCAGAGCTTGACAAGGTGCATTGGCATTCTAAGTTCACTGACAAGAGGAATGGACCTGTCGTGAAACAGAGAACCTTATAGTAATAGTAATAATAATAATAAAAAACATCGTACTGGGCTTTCAATCCATAAAATAAAATGTTTCCTTTCCGCATCTCTACTTCTTGGTAGTCTACTTTATTTGCAACTTAATTATGTGCATTCTACTTTAGTTCAGGGGAGTTATATTCAAATTACCGATGATCTGATGTTTATTTATTTATTTTCATGAATTAAATATTATTAAAACTATTTGGGACCCCATTTTTAATGTTGAAAATTAAATAAAACAAATTATTGACCTCGCTGATTGACGTGGGCTATTAGAATAGCTGATCGTCTCCGACCTTCGAACAAATAATAATTATTAAAAAATTAAGAATACCTAGCAAATACAGGCATTTTTCTACAAATTTTGCAATACTCAAAAAAAAGTCTTAGTTTGGGTTACAACTTTTGACTGAGTAGAAAAAGAAAAGTGCAAATAAAAAATTTATATTAGTTTCCTTTTGGATAGTTTTATTTTTATTATTATTATTATTTAATTTATTCAACGTGCACTTCCTGAACTGACTGATTATGTTATCCCACAACTAACTCAAATTTAGAACATACAAAACATCCAGTCCGTATGTCATTATTTCCTTACTGTGAAATGGGAAACCAACAGTTCACCAAAGATTAACTTTTAATCCGTGCCGGGAATCAAACCGCTAACCCTTAGCTCACTAGGTAGACACGCAACTAACTGATCTGAGGTGTTGGACCTCTTATTTGTTCACCCGAGTAAGAAAGATAATGATTTGTTCTTGTTTTTGAAGTAGATCTAATCAAAAATAATTCATCTAGCATTACATATTTGGGAGATATTTTTGTTCAACAATAACTTATCAGCAGCATCAGTGGTCAGACTAATTTGGTCTGTCTTGCCAGTGACAGGAAGTTCCGAGCGTAATTAGGGTGATGGTTTCTCTTTCTCATTCCACGAAACTGTCGGTATATTTCCTATAAATGCTACCACTCTCATCTCCATTCCAGTAGCTTAATTAAAATAAGTATAACTTGGGTGGGTATTAAGGTGCGCTGGAATAAAACCTTTAACCAATATGTAGCTTTGAATACCAAAATAGAATGATAAATTAAACTTTCGAAATTTTTTAAAACAATTATATTAAAGAAACGGTCGATATTTTGATCTCCCAAAAACTACTTCTAAAATAAAGAAAAGAAAATCTCTGATTTAAAACCATGATATTCGTACATCAATGGAAAAATATCACACAAAAGTGTCTTAGTAAACTTTTATAATGTCTCCTTTCAAGGTCCTTTGTACTTTATCTAGGACAAGAAATAAGACATCAAAGTTGCTGGTTTGATTAATGGCGACAGGAGGAGACAATGATAAACGTTCCAGGTTTGACCTTCCTTTCAACTTCCAAAAGACATCTGAAAAGGGGGTGAAAATAAAAAGTCTAAGTATCTTGTACTGGAAAATTTTCTTATCTTCACTGTTCAATTCACTTTTTACAGGTACTCACTACTCTTCCTTCATTTGTTACGGTTTTTTTTACCCATCCCTTATGTTTTACGTCTGCTTTTTGTCTTTATCCAGCACCATTATTTAAATGAATGTTTTGTAGATGCCACCAGCACCGGTGGACACTAGGGCAGAACATAAAGCTCTTACTATAGTAGAATATTCCAATAGAACTAGGTCAGGGTTTGACTCCTATTCGAGTGTATTGCGGAGTTTTTCCCCTGAGTTGTCTCCCACTCTACTTCCATACCTCAATAGCGCATTTAAGTCTATATAGCTCGGACGTGCCGTTAGATGCTGTGCAAAATAATAATAGAATAGTTGTAATATCAATAAATAATGCCTGTAGATAGCAACTAATTTATTTAAAAATACATACAGGCCTACAAACACTCGATTTACAAACTAATGTGTTCTAGAAGACATTACATGTCTCAATAAACATGGTAGGAGCCCACAAACTAACTATACCGACATAGCACCCACCACCACTTGCGATAACAGTGCAAACACTTGTGGATAGAGGGTGTCATGTAGTCAGCACAACGAGCCTTCAGCCATTAATCTCAATTTTTTAAATCAGAGCCGTTACTTCTTTATTCGAGTAGTTCCTCGTTTGTCTTCATGAGGCTGAGTTTGAACCCGTTCTAGACCCGCTGATTCCCAGGAAAATTATGGAAGCGTGAGGTATCGAGCCCGGGACTTCTGGATCTGGATCCTAGAAATTTGAACACTAGCTCACACAGGCGGCCATCCCTAGCACTAAAAATTTTAGTGTATTTGTTTGAGAATACACCTATATCTCCCTAAAAATTTAGAAATGTAAAAGGCCTGGACAAATACACCCGCGATATATACCTACCCAAACAATACTTAATTAAAACTCGTATTTCACCGGAGCTCCTGACAAAAAAAATACAACCAAAACTTACATTCATAAAACAAATTATCTACAATGGACATTATGTTGCTGGTATCAAATTTACTCGAAATATTTTACAAATACAATATAAGTGATATTAAAAATTCTTCCAATGCACAATGTTATTTATATTTTAAAGAAAAATTTAATAGCTACCCCAGCACAACCCAAACAAAAAATTAAAGCTCATTCATTAACAAATATATATCAAATAAAATTACAGCTGTGTTTTTATTTTAATCTTATGCATACAATACTTTACAAATTAAACTAATTTATAGCCAGAAATAATGGCAAGTCTAATAACCTAATTCAAGGAAAATTAAATGCCTACAATATATTTACATTTAATGTAAATACCACAAAAAATGTTCGTTTCGCAAGTAGAGTAATTCTATATTTGTATACCCAATACTTTTTTTAAACTAAAAGTATATACAATAAACAAATTACAAGTAAAAGAACATATTCTACCTGTAAGCATGTTACACAACAAATATGAACATTATTTTTGACAGGGATGCTTTCTAAATACTTGAAGGCCAATTTTACTAGAATATTAAGCCAAATACCTTGTACCTTTTGATTTAAAACGAATCTAGCTTATATTTTTAGAATATTATATATTTTATTTAAAAATGTGTAGATCACATAAATTTTAGTTGATTTAATGTAAATATAATTTTCATAGCATTAAGTTAGGAATGCAATCAATTTTATTTTAAAATAATTATTTTTCATATTTTACGATTAAGGAATATATGATTATATATGTATATGTATAATAAATATATATATAACTAATTTTTAAATCATAAATAATTAAATGTGAATACCGAACATAAAATATATAAAATGAAATCCTTTTTGTGTATTTTTGCTGAGTTTTTTTATTTAGCACCACGTCTTACTAACCGTCCGGGCTATACGCTTAAGTACTAATTACGCTAATGGGCTAGGGATTGTAAAGGTTGAATTTTAGAGGATGTGAACCCACATTTGCTTGGAGGGAGAGTGGAAAACCACTAAGGAAAAACCATCCCAGTTCACCCGACCATGATTCGAACCTCGATCTCCCCGTCCTCAGCAGTCTAGCTGAACACAAAACTAGCGTGTTATCTAACTACGCCACCAAGGCGGGTTTTTTGCTGTTACATAACAAAGAGTATTACACAGGTGTACTTGAGTACATTTGTATAAAAACTTACAGCCACGTAAGTACTAGAATGCATATATGGCAAAAATAATGATAAGATTTTTAGTACATGTAGAACATGTTCTTTCACTTATAATAAATTGATTATGTATACTTTTTTGTACTATACAAGTATTGTTTATAAAAGTTTCAAATTACTAGCAAAATGAACACTTTTTGTTCTATGTACAATAAATATAAAAATATTTAGGTGTTTAATTTTCTTGGACTTAAGATATACTTTTCATGAATTGTTATCAATTATTTTGTATTTGTTCAATATCTCATGTATAATATTGAATTAAAACCGTGGTCATAATTTTATTTCATATTTGTTAATAAGTGTGTTTATTTTTTGTGCTGCGTTAGTTATTAAAATATTCTTTAAAAAATGAATAGCTCAGTGCTTGGAATGACTTTTTATATCACTTATTTTGTATTTGTAAAATATTTTGAATAAATGTTATATCAGCAACAGAATGTCTATTGTAGATATATTTTATAGAGTTTATAAGTTTTTGGTTGTATTTTTTTTGGCATGGGTTCTTGGGAAGTCCGAATTTTTAGTTCGTGTTATTTGGGGCGTTATATATTGTGAGTGTACTTTTCGAAACTTATTACATTTATAATGTGTTTTAGGGACATGTTGGTAAAGTGAATATAAAAAATAACTTTCTCTAAGTATTTATATGTGTGTGCTCCATTACCACATAGATTACTTGATAGATTAAATGAAAAGAAATAAACGTTTGGTTATATTTTTAGCACCACGTCAAACTACCCACTCAACGTTCGTGTTATATGCTTATGTAATAAATACGCTAATAATTTTAAGAATGAGGAAGGATATATTTAGAGGAAGTGTACACATATTTGCGCGGAGGGAGAGTAGAAAACCATTTATAAAAAGCCACCCTCAGTTCACCTAACCAAGACTCTAACCTCAATCATCTCGTCATTTGCAGTCTAGTCTACTGCGATAGTAGCTCCTTAGACTATGCAACCAACGAAGTGGATTATGTGACTCTTTTTCTCGTTATCTTGCCCATAATTAGCGGCTCCTACGATAACACTCGTTCACAGAACCTCTGAGTATTTAACGCACCTTACTCAAACATCATTGTATGACCACAAGCTCTCAAGCTTTCCAACAATAACACATAATAAGCACATATCAAGAGATACTAATAACCCAATAGTCATAAATTGTAACATCCCATAGACCGTTATAAGTATTATCAGGAAAAATAATTTAATATACAATAAAAAAAATTGCAGGTATTTTTATCAAGCAGAATAATACTCAATTCAAAATTTATTTTGATGCTGTACCCTAATAAATATAAATTTCATTGTTACATACAGGTAAATGTTCATTATTAAAGATACAATAAAATGAACAGTAAGATATTGGTCATGAAAACAATATAAAGATATATGTTTATATATACATATATTTATTTGAATGTGTATATTTATGTATATATGTGTATGTATACATATATCCTTATATGTATACATACACACACATACACATATAGTATATATACACACCCACAATATATATATATATATATATAAGGGTTCTGCTTAAAATCTAACTTTTAAAATATCATTGGGGCACCTTGCTATTTTGCTATCCTTGTTGAAAAACGGGTGTATTTAAAATTTTATTAAATCTAATTGAATTTTGGAAGTCACTAACGCACATCAAAGTTTTGTCGGTCATTTTAACTTGAAGCGATCTATCTACTAGATGTTGTGAGAGCCTGAGCCATGAACTGTTCGTTTCCATTACATCACAATTTCCTCTACCCCACGTCCCACCCCCTCTCCTTACACCCACTCTTTCCCCTTCCATTTCCATACAGCAATGGTTGGCCGCCAGTAAGTTTGAGATTGTAGACTCAATGGTACATTGTCACTACATTACTACATTACTACATTACTACATTACTACATTACTACATTACTACATTACTACATTACTACATCACTACAATTACTACATTACTACATTACTACATCACTACATTACTACATCACTACATTACTACATCACTACATTGCTACATTACTACATTACTATATCACTACATCACTACATTACTACATTACTAAATCACTACATCACTACATCACTACATTACTACATTACTACATTACTACATCACTACATCACTACATCACTACATCACTACATTACTACATCACTACATCACTACATCACTACATCACTACATCACTACATTACTACATTACTACATCACTACATTACTACATTACTACATTACTACATCACTACATCACTACATTACTACATTACTACATCACTACATCACTACATCACTACATCACTACATTACTACATTACTACATTACTACATCACTACATTACTACATTACAACATCACTACATCACTACATCACTACATTACTACATTACTACATCACTACATCACTACATCACTACATTACTACATCACTACATTACTACATTACTACATCACTACATTACTAGATTACTACATTACTACATTACTGCATCACTACATCACTACATTACTACATTACTACATTACTACATCACTACATTACTACATTACTACATTACTACATTACTACATTACTACATTAACTACATTACTACATTACTACATTACTACTCATAACATCGCACTCAAGCTATCTAATTGTTGTGTTTCTGTTTATATTTAAAAGAGTCCACGATGTTATCTTTAAGTAGTGAAGTGATTTGTGTCCTAGTTTTGTTTTGAGTTTGTTACATCATTTAAGGTGCATGCAAATGAAGGTATAAACTTATAAAGTAAAGCTAAACTTTCAGAAGGGTTAAAACAAAGTGAAGAATGGCAGAAGAAACTGGAATATCTCTTTGATATCACCCATGCTGATGTTCTAAGAACTATTCGTATTCAGGAAGACAAAGAATTTCTTCTTGCTCATCAAAGGACGTCCTGGCAAGATTGGAAGCATAGGTAAAATACTCACCAAAAAGGAATCTGAAGCTTTAAAGAGAATGCAGAAGCAAGAAAGAGGAGGAGATTATTAAATCAATCAATGAACTCCAATTCCAATTACGTTGTCTTCTTCTTCTTCTTCTTCTTCGAGTGAAGAGGAGAACGATTTATCTGATAAATGTGCTTCTGCTGATCAAAGTCCCTCAACCTCTGAATCGCCTCTGAAAAAGGTCGGTAGGAAGACACTTCTTGATGATGATTTGGCTGTTAGTTTTTATGATTCAAAATTAAGTGATAGAAAATCAGCTGTCATACTGACAACTTCACAATACAATGTTAACAATTCGTCTATCCATCGTTAACGTGTAATGTGTTGAGAGAAGATCGAAAAATCTTTGACGATTGTATTTACGCCAAAAGTCCCCCCTCAATATTCACTGGTATGGAAAAAAATAGAAGATATCACCGGACATTAAAACGTGTATTGCCTTCCAATTGTGGTATCAGGTAAGAGTGTTTATCAACTTCTTGCTGTTCCAAAACTTGTTTCTGCAATAGAAGAATCAGCACCTTCAGAAGTTTATGGAACAACATTATCATGTGGACTTTCCGATCAATTAAAATGTATGAGCTTTGACAATACAGCGGTAAATACTGGACAAAGGAAGAGGGCGTGTATTCTTTTGTAACAAAAGGTGGACAAGTAAATTATATGTTTGGCCTATCGTCATCATATCATGGAGATCATGCTAGAGGCAAAATTTTGTATGCGCTTGGTGTTCAAATGGACCCAAAATAGTATTGTTCAAACGATTTAAAAACGCCTGAAACATTATTGAATATACTGAGATTAAAACTGTTGCCACTTCTGATGCTTCCACCCTAATTGAAGTCAAAAATATTACCACTGACATAATCACTTTTCCTCAGAAACAGCTTGAAAAGTTTCAACTACAAAATGACTATACCTAGTTACTACCATACTATAATATTCCTATAAAGTATCACTGAAAAGGGGATATCTTTTAGAGCACCTGCTGGACTTCATCGTGCAATATGGAAGGCAGAAGCAATGTGTTCATTAAAGGTGTTTTTATTCAGAGATCATTTCATGCTGACGAATAGAGAAGAGAAGATAATTTGTGACATTTGCATTTTTACAATTCTGGTTCCAAGCAGCCTTGGAGTTTTTCACACCTAGAAAAGATCTGCAGCTCTTGAAAGATCTAAATAAATATACAAGAAAGGAAATCAAGCGTTGTCCAATGTCGCCATGCAGAAATTTATTGGCCACCTGTGGTACCTATCAGAGGAGCTGATTACGTTCTCTTTTTTTTTTTTAACGAAGAAGTTTCAACTCTGACAAAGCGGAAGATGGTGGACGCCTTGAACAATGAAGGAATGGAGTATCCACTGAAACGTGTATGTATGGATCTTGATCTTGTTGATAAGAAAGATATAGAAGATTTTGTTTCTTGCAACACACTAAGATTTTTCATTATTGCAGGTATTCCATTAGTCTCTATAGAATAATGTAGAAGTTTGGAAGGAAGATTATGATTATAAGACAAGTGGAGAAATTGTTCGCTCAGTTATGGTTGTTAACGATATTGCAGAGAGAGGAGTAGTATAGATGTAGGAATACAATAAATTACTTAATGTTTATTTTAAGTAATGTTTAAGCATGTTATTTTATTTATATATGTTTGTTAAGCATACAGAAATACCAATAAACAAAAATAAGTACATTATATATAACTAGTTTGTGATTTATATTTTAGTCTCAAATTTCAAGGCCTGGTAGCGACCACTAAAACTTATCTAAAATTATATAAAAAACGCATGCATCAGGTGTAAGAATAAGAACACAATGGCAGGGTGCCTCATCAAAAAATAAAAAATAAAATTTGTTAAATAAGCAGCAGCCTAATATATAATTTATATATAGGCCTATATATATTCTTATATCTTCCTAGATAAATATTTTACGATATAAAAAAATCTGCACCGCAATTGGTTAAATGTTCCAGTGATTTACAGGCATACAAACAAATAAGTATATTTACACTTTGTTTTTCAATATGTCTAGAATAGATTGTAGTTATATATCTCTATATTAATAAAATAAAGTGTTTGTTTGTCGGTCTGCCATGAACGTTGCGCGATATTTTCCGCACGTAAAGGTCTGTAATTTAAAGATTAGTAGGCTCTGTGCACGAACATGTGCACCTAGAAACCGAAATTTAATTTTTTTTATTAGATTTGTTTTAATTTACTAAAAACAAACAAAAAAATATATATATTATCGTCGTAAGATAGATTTAGTACTAGCGGTGTATTTGGTAGCCACTGTGCACGAACATGTTCACCTGTAAGCCGGCATTTTAAAATCAAGATTATGTTTCCTTTTTTTCCTTTTCCCTCTTTTACCCTTTTTTCAATATTTGCCTTTTTTGCTCTTTTATACTTTAGTTACTGTTGCATTTTTACCACTTTAACCTTTTTTACTCTTTTTTCACTATTTGACCTTTTTGCCCATATTACTCTTTTTTCCCATTAGACACATTTGCATCTTTTGCCATTTTAAACATTTTGATGTTTTACCCTCTTATTTTTACTATAATATCTCTTTGAACCTTTTTGTCTCTTTCACCCTTTTTACCATTTTTACCCCTTCTAATCCAGTTACCCTTTTTTCCCCTTTTACCACTTGCACTTTTGGAACTTCTGCTCTTTTCTACCCTTTTTGCAATTTTTGAGCTTTTTACACTTTTCATCCCTTTTACCCATTTTAAAATTTTACTTTTTTTATATTTATTGAAATTGCTTTTTTACCTTTATACACTTGTTACCTTTTTTTTTAGCACTTTTATCCTTTTACTCTTCTCACCCCTTTTTTGATTTTTACACTATTTATCCTTTTGGAACTTTTTACACCATTTACCGTTTTTTTCACTTTTTTATGCCCTTTTGGCATATCTTGCACCCTTTTGCACCTTTATCACCTTTTACCCCTAATATCCTTCTTACGCTTTCTACCTTTTCCACTATTTTTGCATTATTTGCCTTTTTTATCTTTTTTATCATTTGCCATATCTTTCTTATTGGACCATTTTACGGATTTTCTTAGTTTTTATCCTTTAATAATTTTACTCTTTTTATTTTCATTAGATTAGCAAAAAAATATGAGCTTCAAGTCCCCTTTTTTACCTATTTGATCCTTTATACAATTTGTATCCTTTTTACTTACACTTTATTGCTCTTTTTATACATATTTACACCTTTTGAACCCTTTTATCCTTTTTACTCTTAAATATTTCTCCCAGGCAAAGCCGATTACTATGCTGCACAATATAAATAAGACATAATGTGTATGAAGTATACCTTGAAAGTACCAAACTAATGTTGGTAAAAAAAATAATAAGCCTATACATTTAGCATTATTAGGCCTAAACAAACTTAAATTCATTTACAATAATGAGTAAACAATTATTGTTACAGTCTATCTTTATATTACTTAAGGTAATACATTTTGCTATAAATCAATTATTTTATCTTATAACCATATTAGCTAAAATTATAGAATAAAACATTAGTTGCTTAAAATTATCTCCAATATTTTGTGCCTACTAATATGAGGCGGTTCTAGCGATTTTTTTGTTTCAATGTTTGATCACTGGAATTTAGCCATACTGGTATACAGGATGAGTAATAATTCGCGGTTACAGCCAGTACCACAGGATTAGAGGGGTAAATATAAGTCAAAAACACTATTCGCAAAAAAATCCGTTCTTCCCATACCTTTTGATAAAAAACATTTAAGTTGTCAGTTGTGGCAACACTGTGGCTGAAATTTAAATCGCAGTTCATAGTAGGTGTTCAAAGGTTGATCCTCGCATGGTTATGCATTGCTCCACACGGGGTATGGATTTGGTATGCACGCGGGAAAGCATGTCGACGTCAATTGTCGTATCAGCCACATAGATTCGTGTCACAATGTCCTAGGGCGTCTGCGGTGGGTGGTTTGAGGTGACCTCACAAGAAAAATAATCGAGGGATGTGAGGTCCGGTGACCTTGATGGCCATTCCACCAGCCCCCCACGCCCGATCCAAAGGTTGGGGTGGACTTCATTAAGTAGTCACCACACGTACACCCCATAGTGTGCAGGGGCACTGTTACACTGAGACCACAACCTCTCGTCACACAAGCAATGGTACGTCCTCCAGTAGCCCAGGTAAGACTGTGTAAAGGAACCAACGGTGTCTATTGAATTCAAACGACCAGATAGCAAATAGGGGCCTACAATCGCATCACTAACAACGCTGGCCCATACTTTAACGCTTAATGGCTTGTGGGTTAGCACTTACCCGCAGGTGATTGTTATGGGTGTTATTCATTCCCTCTCGTGTTAAACAGGCTTCATCAGTCTACAGAATGTGCCCAATGAAGTCCGGATCTGCACCATACACTGGCAAAACTGTACCCGGCGAGGAAGATCAGTCGGTAGCAGATGCTGCGTTGCTACATAATGTTAACGATGGTAACTCTGTATCATGCAAAACCTACAGAACTGACCCATTTGGCATGTGCATAGCTTCTACTACATCATGGGGGCTGCGTGCTAGCTTTTGCTGGAAGACAGTTATCCCAGCTTTAACACCTTCTGTTTGTACTTTGCGTGATCGTCCTGAATCCACTCGTGGAGTGGTTCCATTTGACTTGTCTTCCAACAAAGCTGTTACAAACAAAGAAACACATTCAAGCTCGGATGACGTCTTCCGGAGAAGCGATCAGCGTACAGCCGCACCTACATGGATGTCAGACGATCCCATGGCCATTGCCATATCCCAGTATTCTAAGTGTGTGTAGTTCATTACTGCTTACACAATACTGACCTCAAAGTTTTTGTTTATGTCTAATCGCCGTTAACTGAAATTTCAGGCACAATATTGCCACATCAACCCTCTTTAACTTTAATGTTGTTGTCTCTAAAGCTATGAGAATAAGGGATTTTTTTGAAAGGATTGTTTTCAACTTATATCCATCCACATTATCATGTGTTACTGTCCGTATCCACGAATTACTTCTCAGCTAGACTAGACCATGGTTTGAATGTGTTTATTTGAAGTGCCTTCCTTCCGTCTTAAACCAATAGTCTTACAATCTTTTGGTGTGACACTCCCGTGAAAATCAAAAACAATGTGAAGAGATAATTCGACATTGAAAACATTTTATATTAAAGGGCAGCATGGTTCTTATTCATATTTTATGATAGTTGTGATGATAAGGTACTATTAAAACTAGTTTGGACAATTGCTTAGAGTGAAGAAGGTATAACTAATATAAAAAATATGGGCGTTTAGAGGTTACAATGGCTATATGCATTTGCTTTAGCGTAAATAGACCATTGGATATTCCTTGTCACTGAATTTAAGTACTTGTCGATGACGAACTACCTTCAATAAATTATTACATTAAGCTACTCACTTGAATCATAGATCGAACCAGATCCTATGTACTATTGCTGACTTCCATATCCATGCTATTCCTAGGAATTTCCTAAAAAGGATTTCTAAAAAAATGTCTGTCGTTGCGGGTGAAACTGCCATAAATCCTCGTCTAGCCAATAAACTCGCAGCGCGCTTATCTTCGTTGGTGTTGTCTCTTCCCTCTGTATCCCTGTCATCTGTCCGCCTAGCTAGGGGTTAACTTCTCAACCAAGACACAGAGATTAGCACAGGTGAGATAGAGAACAACCTTCCAAGATACAAGGACTTAACAAGGTTAACTCATACAACCAAGACACAGAGATAAGAGATTAGCACAGGTGAGATAAGGAACAACCTTCCAAGATACAAGGACTTAACAAGGTTAACTCATCAACCAAGACACAGATATTAGCACAGGTGAGATAGAAAACAACCTTCCAAGATACAAGGACTTAACAAGGTTAACTCATCAACCAAGACACAGATATTAGCACAGGTGAGATAGAGAACAACCTTCCAAGATGCAAGGACTTAACAAGGTTAACTCCTCAACCAAGACACAGATATTAGCACAGGTAGCTAAAAGTGTTCTTGAAAAATATGTGTTTGAGTTTTAAAGGAAAAAAATTTGTTATTTAGCTTAAATATTTAGAATACTTATACAAATATTTAGAACTAGCTTACCATTATTCATGAAGTCGTTTGATTAAACTTGGTTTTATTATCTGGGTTTATATGTATTTTAAAATAATAGTTTACGATATAAAAATCAAAATTTAGTCAAATATGGGACACGATTGCTTGTGGGTTTTGTATATAAACTGCTTTTTCTTATAACAGATATTGCAATTTATAATGAAATTACTAATGACAATTTTGTTGGCAATGAATAAGCGAGGATACTGAATTTTGTTCATTTATATAACTGAGCATCATTGGAATAATTACCCTAAATCAAAGAGGAAAATAATTTTCGTATTTCTTTATATCATATTAAAACAGACTTTTATTCACAATGTACAATGACTTAACAAGTTTAACTCCTCAGCCATTAATTATTTATTTCAATTTTCTTAGACACCCTGTATAATATGTTCGATCTTTAAATGGGTCGGTCTGTTGAGATCCATTATAAGCTATCTTAGCCCCGGATCAGAGTCAGGAAGTCCATGTCACGTCCTGGATACGGACACGTCCACTCACGGTGACACGCGAATTGAAAAACAAAATGGCGGAAGCTTGTGTCAATTTTGCTATGAGAAAACTTGTAGATCCCCGACTGTAAGACTTATCACAGCGTGGTCAAAGTTTGGTTCAAAAACAAGACAATAAATATATATAAGTAATAAGTAAAAAAAGGCTGGGAGGCCTCTGATCCGGTAGCTTGGGGTTTGATATTAGACACCGCACTGGAAGTTGTATTTACGGTTCATCAGCTCCAGGTGAACTCTGGTTATTGGAATGATCGTATTTGTGTATGTATTAATGATAAATCAACAATATAAAGCATATACTGTTTTATAACAAATAATCGTCTAGAATAGAGTCATTCTGGGGCCCTATTCCAATATCACTCATGGGTAAGAGAGATTAGAGCCGTCACAACTTCTACGAATACTGAGTGGCTGGATGAATATTTGGGATATTTTAAGTATTCCTGTTTCTTAGCATAATCTTTATGCAAGAGATCTTTCTACGATATATACTACTCTCCACATGTACTCTACAATACATCATACTCTCCACATGTACTCTACAGTACATCCTACTACATCATACTCTCCACATGTACTCTACAATACATCCTACACTCCATATGTACTCTACAATACATCCTACTCTCCACATGTACTCTACCATACATTCTACTCTCCACATGTACTCTACAATACATCCTACTCTCCACATGTACTCTACAATACATCCTACTCTCCACATGTACTCTACAATACATCCACTCTCCACATGTACTCTACAATACATCCTACTCTCCACATGTACTCTACAATACATCCTACTCTCCATATGTACTCTACAATACATCCTACTCTCCATATGTACTCTACAATACATCCTACTCTCCATATGTACTCTACAATACATCGTACTATCCACATGAATTATATTATACTTATCGAACCATGAGAGCCTCATGAATATGCCACCCACATTGTGAAGGATATTTATTGTTTACATCATTTTAAAGATATGTGTATAATATTTTTCAAATTATTCTTACATCACATCCTACTAGGGCCTACTTACTCAGGCTATCTACATATAATCACTCTGATGTAGTAGGTATTAGGAAGTCAGAAATAATAAGAAATGTATTCCGCAATCGGATTGAGGAGGGAATAAAAAATTCAGGTAAAATCATTCTCAGTACAATCAACCGGGATACGATCCCCTCTACCCCCACGATCCACAAAACCAGACCAAGTGGGTCTGACAATTAATCCACGTGCCCAATAACGTGGTTGATGTAAATCACGTTATCATTTGGTCCATATGTCGCTTTTTTGTATCTATATGATTTAGCCACCTCTGGTTCTGGTCAGGTTTAAAATTCTAACATATACACATTTATACTCTGATGGAAGAGCTCAAATAATTGATAATCTTGAGCTAGTTATATCCAGTCTACCTCATTACCACCTATACCTATCTTGAGCTAGTTCTATGTAGTTAACCTCACTATACTCTATCCCTATCTTGAGCTAGCTCTATCCAGTTTACCTCATTACACAATATCCCTTCTTGATCTAGTTATATCTAGTTCCCCTCATTACACCCTGTCTCTATCTTGAGCTAGCTCTATCCAGTCCTCCTCATTATAGTATATCCCTATCTTGAGCTAGTTCTATCCACTCCACCTTATTAAAATCTATTCCAATTTTCAGCTAGTTCTATCCAGTTCACCTCATTACACAATATCCCTCTTTTGAGCTAGCTATATCCAGTTCACCTCACTACACCCTATCCCCCTATCTTTAGCTAGTTCTATCCAATTTGCAACATTAAAATTTATCCCCATCTTGAGCTAGTTCTATCTAGTCCAACTCATTACAGCTTATACCTATCTTGAGCTAGTTTTATCCAGCCCTCTAATCACACCATCTCTCTATCAGGTTCATTCTGGGATTCTAGCCCCGTTCTTACCGTCATTGTTAGTCTATATTCATTAAGTGACGTCCTTAATTATGCTGCTACCGAAGTGAGTTTCAATGTAATATGTTTTTTGTTATTCTTAGTATGGTGTAATGGTTTCACTGGGGTCAACACAACTGTTTTTGAGTGAAGATTCCAGGTTATCCTGGTTCAAGTTTATTACCCATCTAATTATACGTTATCCGTGAGATGAGATGGGCTCTTGATAAATACTCCAATTACAGATAACCCCCAACACGAAACTAATTGCAGTTGTTTAGCTACCATATTAATTCTCTCTGCTTACAGGAAGATTTCCTCGAACCATTTTCATAAAGCTTGTGTTTCGGAGGATTTACGAATATTATAAAAAAAATCAAAACTATTTAAAGAAAAAAAAATTTGTGTCGTGAGACAATTGTTTGAATTATCTGATAGTTTATTTGTTTTGTTACTCTGCTCTTTCTGGAATATTTTTTTACATCCACTATAATTTCCAGCATGTGGCTTGGGTCAGTATTTTATTCAAGCCATATATTTTCCACTACCAGCTTTCTAAGCCTATCATAACTTCATATCCCTTAGAAATTAACTTAAGACTAGGACAGGCACAACATCCAGTCCTCGGCCGTTAATTCATCACTGTGAAAGAGTAAACCCACATTTCACCAATGATAAATTTTTTCAGCCATGCTGGGAATCGAATCCGGGACCCTTAGCTCAGTAGACAAACATGCTACTGACTGGGCTAAGATTTCAGATTGCTAGAATACAACCTAAGTAAAACAAAATATATTACCATGGTAAATCTTTGCTTTATTTTCTGCCCCTGAAGGATAGGCAGTTTCATTCACTCGTTAAATCCGTGGCCGTCTTCTAAGTGTATTGAGGGTGTTTGAGCGATCTTTGAATTTTTTTTAGCTTATAGTATTTTTGTTGCGGAACTGTTTATAATCTATTTACAAACAAACTTTTTTCTAAAGTAAATATAGTTCGTAAACTTATAGTCTCATGGTAATAATAATAATTCAAGTAATTATTGAATTTTGTTGAGGTTTTACCTCAATAAATATTTTAGTATGTTTGATGCAACGTTAAAAATATTAGGTTAGATCACTAAACAACTAAAATTTTGAATTAATTTTCAGATATATTATTTTCTTTTCATATACAGGTGGAGCCGAAACAATTAGACGATTAGTAACTTGAAAATCAACACATTAATTGAAAATAAAATATACACTAGCTAAATAAAAGCAAACTACATATTATACTATTTCACTTTTTGGAGATAATGTCACTCAGGTGGGATCCACTGGACGTCAGACAAACCTCAGCACGTTGTCCGTAACTTTCCTCGCCGTAAATGTTTCGGTACCCTGTAAAAAATTCTCCAATCGGGCACACAGATAAAAGTTGGGGAATGGTGTTTTTGGGTGTCTGGACTCGCCTTCCCTTCCTTCCCCTAAATCTAAACGAATACAACATTCTAAAATTAAAATACATTTTATCGAAATATTAAATAAAAAATGGATATCTGATATAATTAACCGTTAATTATCATAGTGGAGTATTTTTTATTTATGTCATATTGTAATCCATGCAATATTTAAAGTAAGTGGTAATATGAGACATAAAGTAATCCATGATATTGTGTGTCAGCTGGAGCCAGATATTTTTGGGGTCCGTGACGTCACGATATATTTTTTTTAACGCCGCGTCTTACTACCCGTTGGGGCTATATACGGCTATATACCAATTACTCTAATATTCTAAGGAAGGTTGAATATATAGGAAGTGTACCTGCATTTTTTTGAAGGGAGAGCGGAAAATTATTTAGGAAAAAACAACCTTAGTACACCTGACACCACATATTACAGTCCACTATGTTTTACGCATTTAATTACGCTTTTAGTGTGAGGATGAGGAAGGTTTAATTTAAAGGAAGTGTACTCGCATTTTTGTGGATAAATAGTGATAAAACTGATAATCCACTTAGGTAATTCCACCCTCATTACACCCGGCCTGGATTCGAATTCCGACCTCCCTGCTACCTGCAAACCAAACTTGATGATCCTGACACTTATTTCGAGCGCCCTTTGGTGCGGTTTAATTCTTGATTTTCTTACGAATGGACATTTGTAGCACCTTTTAGAAAATACAAACATATTTCTTGTGGTAAGCATTAATACATTATACTATATTATCATTGTTATTTTATACGTATTGATAATATATCTCGGGAGTGACAGCTACAGGTCATATGACTTCATCATATATAGGTAATCAATCTTGCGATTGATTTGCTGCGCAGCTCTCGCCTTTTGTCTATCCTGGGCCAAATATTTTACATCTTGCGATTGATTTGCCACGTAGCCCTCGCCTTTTGCCTATCCTGGGCCAAATGTTGTACATCTTGCGATTGATTTGCTGCGTAGCCCTCGCCTTTTGCCTATCCTGGGCCAAATATTTTACATCTTGCGATTGATTTGCCACGTAGCCCTCGCCTTTTGCCTATCCTGGGCCAAATGTTGTACATCTTGAGATTGATTTGCTGCGCAGCCCTCGCCTTTTGTCTATCCTGGGCCAAATGTTTTACATCTTGCAAGTGATTTGCTGCAGCTTTCCACTTTTGTCCATCCTAGGACCAATTTTTTTTTATATCTTTGTACCGTATTTTGTCAACATTGTCCATTATTTGATTCATGTACTCCAGTCTTGGTCCCCCTCTTAAATTCTTACCTTCCCCATCTCCTTCTATATTTATGTTCATCAAACTGTTATGTTTCAGTATATGCCATACCATATTAACTCTTCTTTGTTGTATACCTTTCTGAAGTTTCCTTTATTTGTTTGCTTTTCTTAGTACTTCTGTATTTGATACCATCTCCATCCATTATTATTAACCTTTTTTCTGTAGCACCACATTTCAAATGCTGACAATCTTTTACTTTCAGTTGCATCAATGGTCCATGTTTCATATCCATAAAACGCAACGTTACAGACATATATATTAATTTAGGAACCTTTTCCTGATTTCCAAATGTATGCTAGTCAACGTTGGTAATGTCTTCTTGTTAATGAAAAGCTTTATTCACCTGCGCTATTTTATTCATAAAATCTTTCTTGCTTCTGTGATCTTTGGTTATTTTACTTCGTAGGCAGCAGAACTGACGTAGGAGTATTTTAATGTGGATCTAGTAAAAGTTCTAGCTATCAGAAATGTCCATTCTTAAGAAAATTGAGGTAAAGGTGCCTGTGAACGAGCCAACAATTTAAATCAGGAATGTTTTAATAATCACAGTTTTAGGTGTGTACGCTCGTCTGTGAATAGATTAAAGCTAAACAAAACAAAAGCGTCAGCTTTACAAACAACTGACAAGCTAGCGGCGAGGTTTTTGCTGCTTGGATGTAGTTATTAAAAAAAACAGAGAAGCACCACGGCGCTTATAAATTAATAGCTCTCAGAATACGTGGAAAAATAGATGTAAACTCAGGTCGCAATAAAGGGAGGAAACTAAACACGGGGTTTTTCAATTTGAAAGTCAAGCTAAGGTTTTAATTAAATATAGACCTTATTCGCTATAATTATCTTTTCAAACAAGTGCAATAATGATAAAAGTGTTTACGTGTTTGAACACTTCCCCTAACACTTCTACACGCACTTGTTAAAGTGTTTACTGTATTGATGAGTATAGGTATGAATATCTTCTATACGGTCTACCTTAGTAATGTTTTATTAAAAACATATTTCCATCATTCTTTTAGAGGCGATTCTGCAATGACAATTATTAGGTTTTGGGTGTGTTGCCTCGCTTACCGTGTCAAATATGAAGACCCTTAAGGAGGAATGTGTGGCATCGCCTCATACTACATATATGAATAGCACGAACCTGGCGTGGTATGGTGAAACTACTAGCTCCTTTATTACCGTGACTTATAGCCAGTACGTGTGCAGAAATCAATCGCATACCCTCGCCTTGGTTCAGTTGGTAAGGAGTGCCCTGGTAATAAACTTGGTACTCTTCAATATCGTACAATGCAATGAATATTTGTCTTTAAATCGATGTTTTTATTAATTATTGCGAATTAAATGAGAAATAATTGAAATTTAACTTGTTCATTATGATTTAAATTTGTTCTACGTCATTCAGTCAAATTGAAATTTTCTACAAGAATTAAAAAAAAGTATGTACGTTTATAAAATATATTAAAATGTGATATTGCACATTAAAACATTTTGAAATAAAAATTAACTCTCCTTAATTAAATTGTTTTTTCAAATTTATATTAGTATTATTATTAATCTATATTAGTTTGACCTACACGCATACATTAGTTACGTTTATTATTATTATTATTATTATTATTATTATTATTATTATTATTATTATTATAACCGCTTCTTATTACCCGTTCGGGTTGTACGCACTGACGATAATATATAATGGTAGGGTAACTGTGAGATAAAACGCAGGACCCTGGCATTCCACACATTCACAAGTTGTGATTAATACACGTCTTGTCAGAGGTGAAGGAAGGGTCTGGCAATCAGATAAAATCTGTGCCGGGACCAAGGATTGAGCCTCGGACCCCCAACACAGAAGTCTGACATCTTACCCCTAGACCGTCAGGTCACCAGTTACGTTAATAAAGTAGGAATGTGTAAGATATAATTATGGAAGAAATGTACGGACCTGCATTTGCGTAGAGTTATATTGTAAAATAATTGAGGAAACTACATCGTCAATACACCCGATCGTATTCGAATCCCGAACCTTACATAATCACCAATCCAGTCTAACTCGAGAGTGATTCGTTAAACCATACATAACTGATTGGGGGTAACTACTTTCTTAAGTTGGGTTTATATTCATACATGACGCATAACTAATCGAGAAAACTTTATAGCATATTATAGTGTGCAAAAAAAATTTAGCACCACGTCTTACTACCGGTTCAGGCTATACCCCTATGTACTAGTTACACTAATAGGTTAGGGATTAAGAAGACTTAATTTAGAGAAAATGCACCCGCATTTGTATGGAGTGATAATGGCAAATTCTTTAAGAAAACTACCATCAGTGCGCCCAACCAGGATCGAACACCGATATCCCGTCTTCGTCAGTTTAGTCCAACACGAGATTAGCGCGTTAGACCACGTGGCCACCGAGGCGGGTTGCAAGATGTTTAAATCGGCACATTATTTTCAATGATAGCGTTTACAGTCGATACATAGTGAATAGCGTACAATGCATATAGTTGATTTAACTATAAATTCTTAGACTCTATGTATGAAGTGTATTATTGATAATTATTGGACTTGAGATGAATCATCCAATGAGAATGTGACGAGAGAATATAGTCAATTAAACGCCAGTATACACAGCAGAAAAAATAATTAGTTTTTGTGTTCATCTTTATGTTTTTATTGCTTTGTGGTATCCATATTTGTTTGTTATTCATTAATAGTCTTTGTTTTAGCGTCAATGACTAAGATTGGGGAAAAAAGAAGAAATATTACATTATTAATCATGTTATTGAGAAGTAGGGCTACTAAAACATTCATGTCAATAATAAAATTGGAACCAAATAAAAATAGAATTTTATTTAGTAGGACAAACAAAACTCCAATTTATTTAATTGTAAATTTCAAAAGATACCGTTTATTTAACGTTTTCTTTCGAATGAGCCCTTTATTGAAGTATTTTTAGAGACATTATCTAGCAATGAAAAGAGATTAAGCCATTTTCTATTAATAAAATACAATCAATTAAAATCAAACGTTTTACACTACATTTCATTATAAGCCGATGTATTTTTCTTATGAATTGGATACTGTACACCACACACTATTTACTACTAGCTATGTGCTACGCATGAATATAAACCCAGCCTTACCTACTCTCTGGTATAAGGAACTCTAAACTTGATTGTCGCACTTACAAGAGTACGCCATCTATCATTATCTTGAGCCAGTTATATTCAGTCCACTTCATTATAATCTATCTCTATCTTGAGTTAGTTCTATCCAATCCACTTCATTACAACCTATCCCTATATTGAGCTAGTTCTATCCAGTCCACCTCATTACTCCCAATCTCTTTCAGGTCCATTCTAATGCTATCCCCCATATGCGTCTAGGTCTTCCCAATGGTCTTTGCCCATTGGGTTTGCCAGTTAACACCCTGGGCAAGTTTCTAGAATCTTCCATTCACACTGCATGCCCTGCCCACCGTAATCTACGAGACTTGATTAGTCTAACAATGTTTTGTGATGACTACAGGCTAATTAATTTTTGTATTTGTTTTGTCTGGTGCACATGAATTATGGAACAACTAATACGGGTGCACACGAATTGTGGAACAACTAATACGGGTGCACACGAATTACGGAACAACTAATACGGGTGCACACAAATTACGGAACAACTAATACGGGTGCACACAAATTACGGAACAACTAATACGGGTGCACACGAATTGCGGAACAACTAATACGGGTGCACACGAATTACGGAAACAACTAATACGGGAGCACATGAATTGCGGAACAACAAATACGGGTGCACATGAATTACGGAACAACTAATACGGGTGCACACGAATTACGGAACAACTAATATGGGTGCACACAAATTGCGGAACAACTTATCCGAGCTCGGTAATATCTTTACACGAACTGCGGGGTAAAAATTAAATTCATAATGACGTTGTTCAAAATGGAATATGAAGGCTAGGTTAGGTTAAATTAGGTTAAGCTAGGTTTGGCTAGGCTAGGTTAGTGGCTAGAAGTTAAATGGGATTACAGGTTGTTCCGCAATTCGTGTGGACCAGCTGACAGGTATATTTTACTCCGCAATTCAAGTGCGCCCGTTTTTTCATGCATTCGCAATGATCATAAGCACCGGGAATAGCGGAGGGATGGGAGGAGCTTGGTACATTACCCCCTCTCCATCCATCGCTATTTTACAGGGGGAGATGGGCAAGTTGGGTCTAGGGTTTAAGGAAAATTGTGTAACAATTTACTTTTAATTCTCACGACAAGTAACATTGGGAAATCTTGATAAGACTCTTCTTTATTTGCTTGGCTTAAGACTTCTTTTCACACACACATGAGTAAGATGAGTCCCTAATATGTCGTTTTATAATTATGTATGAGAAAGGAATAATACCTTTTTTTAGCACCGCTTCTTACCACCCATTCGGTTTATTCGCTTAGGAATGATAGGATCATATTTATAAGCAAATATTTTATCCAAACAAGTTCCAATGTTTTAATCAATCTAATTATTACTCTATAGCACAACAATCAATTAAAAAAAGGAAACTGCTTCAGCGGTGGCATGGTTTATGGCGTCACTCTCGCAATAGACTAGACTGCCGATGACAGCAATTCTAATACCGCTTGGGTGTAACGAGGATGGTTTTATCATAAGTGGTTTTCCACTTTCCCTCCACGCAAATGTGGGTACACTTCCTCTAAATTCAACCTTCCTTATCCCTAACTCATTGCCATAATTATAATTAGTGCGTATAACCTGAACAGGTAGTAAGATGTGGTGCTAAAAGAAAGATTAAAAATGAGCAATAAAGACCAATTTGAAATTGTGATTTTTAATTGTATTTAGCACCGCGTCTTATAC
>CABFWB010004280.1:24417-35946 GCA_902151455.1 Timema bartmani
TCTTATACACGTCCGGGCTATACGCTTAAGTACTAATTACGCCAATGGGTTAGGAATTTGGAAGGTTGAATATAGAGGACGTGAACCTGCATTTGCGGGGAAGGAGAGTGGAAAACAATTTAGGAAAAATATCCCCAGTTCACCCAAGTGAGATTCGAACCTTCCTCGGCAGTCTAGCTCAACATGATACTAGCGCGTTAGCTAACTATGCCACCGAGGTGGGTGAAATGTTGATGACTGTACAATTATGTACATGAAATTTGAAACATATCTATACTCCGCTTTTCTTATGCTGATACAGAGATTTTTTCAAAGTATTTTTTTTATTTTGATTTAACTTTTTTTTTAGCTTCAACAAAACTTTTACGATACTTACATCTTTGAACGCGTTTTATAACCAATCAGAAATAACGTCTACGTACCCATATATGTTTTACTCAATCCAACTTTCTCCTGGATATAGGCCTAACGTGGTAACGTCATTCGTGCCAACGTCCCTTCACCCCCTCAACCCGATAAAAAAACGTTCCAGATCCCATGCTGACCATTTGTTATAGTAGGCCTACAAAATGTATTAATAATTATTATCGAATTTACTAATATAATTTTAGTATCAAGCTTGTTAAGGCCTCAATAACACAGGGCTGGATTACTAACCACTCTCCTGCTAATTAACATGTCGCTATTTATTTATTTTTTTAGTACCGCGTCCTACTATATGTTCAGGCTATACGCATGTGTAGTAATTACTCTAATAAGCTAGGAAAAATTAATGAGTTAAGGATAAGGAAGGTTGAATTTAGAAGAAGTGTACCGGCATTGAAGTGGAGGGAGACTAAAAAACAATTTTAGAAAAACAGTCCTCACTACACCAAACCGGCTTTCGAACCCCGATCTCCCCGTAATTGAAAGTCTAGTTTAACACGAGAGTGAAGCCTTAGTTCATGCGGCCACCCTGAAGCAGTTATTTAGGCTACTTTTCTCAGGCACGAGTTTGCTCACCAGCGAATGCCTAATAATCTCGTTCTGTGTAATTGAGGCATGATATAAGATTAGGAGTAGTTTCACTAAACGAACCCCCTCACAAACAGTGTCAAAATATTAAACTTGTCAGACGTATTTAGTGGAACCTCAGGGTCGGCACTTAAGGTGTTTTTTTTAATTTTGACATTTTTTTTGTGTTCATTTATTTAATTTGAACTTTTTACTATATTTTTATACAACTAGCATCTATTGTGTTTACCAAATTTTTAAAATTAATTAAAATTTTTGAGGGTGGCACATTTTCAAAGTGGTGTTTTTCCCGCGGATTTGTCCCGAAGTTCACTAAGTGATGTGGATGTCATAAACACCACGGCAATACTCCAAAGGGAATTTAGATTCATCATGCGTGGCCATGCAGTCTTACTAATTTCAATTTAATAATAAATATCCCTTTAGTTTAATTTTATGGAAAGCATCTGCATAAATAGTAATAATACTATTGGTATAAGAGTGTGAAAACAGTTTCATCATCAATCGACAACACCAGTTAGATAAACTGGAACATCCTCGCCTATCATCGTTTACACTCATGATGCATCACGCACGCCTACTCTCAATACGTTAACTCTAAATATGTTACGCGACCCACACCCCGAAACATCTGTTGCGAGAATTACGTCCTAGGCCACGTGAACTATGGTTAATTTATAATAGTAGAATATAATTCTTAATGTAGTATTCATTTGTTTTCTATCTAACTTTATCACCAAGCATAAATATATAATTCAAATCCGAATATAAATTACAAAATACATTTCATTATTAAATCCAATGAGGAATTAGAGTTAAGTTTCATATTCATATTGCTATTATTTGTGTATTCAGACAAACAGATGACTTCTACCATAAAAAGATTCTGGGCTTTACGCAGCTCCAAAAGAAACACATAAAGATGAGGCTTTCATTTGTATCTATAGGCCGTTCCACTCTTAAATTGCAATACAGGCTCTTATGGACTATTACCATCTCTTTTCAACCCATTGGTTTCTCCGTTAGGCTAAGGCCACACGAATGATTTTTCCCGCTGTGTTGAAGCTGTTTTTGTCGCGCGAAAAATGGCGGGATGCTATACGAGCGGCAAATATCGCACGGCAGTGACACGTCATTTAGTGCTGTCTTTTTTCAACCAAGCGGAGCTGCCATTTGTATCTTAAATTTTAACGTCGTTATTTCTATGAAATAAGCATGGTATACTAGAGAACATTCACTTATGTCTCTTATGAAATCAATTTAAGCCAACATAAGTGTTTTTAAATCACTAATTTTTTTTCAAAATATGAAAATATGCATTGTGTCAAAGTTTCATGAGGTTCCAAATATATCATGTCATAAGTCTCGTTCCAATTATGTGGAAAAGCCAGTAATTTTATGGTGACTGTTATAATAGTTATGAACAATGTCTGCAAAGTCTGAAAGGAATATCTTTTACACAATGTCAAAAAGAATTAAAACGTATTATACTTCCTGAAATATTTAAAGTAAAACATGAAAAAGTTGTCTTGCTAGAAACTTTTTTTCTTTTGATTTTGCATACGTATATTCTGTTTAAGAAATTATAAGAAAAGTTTGTAGGTCGTGTGTTGATATAATCAGCTTGTTCAAAAAGTACATCTACTAAATACAAACCCGCCTCGGTGGCGTAGTTGGCTAACGCACTAGTCGTGTTGAACTCTACCGCTGAGGACGGGGAGATCGAGGTTCGAATCTCGGTCGGGTGAACTGGGGGTGGTTTTTCCAAAATGGTTTTTCACTCTACCTCCACGCAAATGTGGGTTCACTTCCTCTAAATTCAACCCTCCCAATTCTTAATCCATTAGCGTAATTAGTACTTAAGCGTATAACCCGAACGGGTAGTAAGACGCGGTGCTAAATATTATTATTATACTAAATACAAAATAATTATCTGAGATTGATTTTAACAAATTATTTTTGCGTAGTTTCAGGAAAATATTGGTGCACATACTCTTAGCCACTTAATTCTCTTCCTTTAATCCGTTATATTTTTTATTTAAATCAGTGTAAGATGCTGAAAGTCAAAACACAGTCTTCAGGCGTAGCAGTCCGTGTAAACATAAATAAAACCCTGCTGAGCTTCGCACCAATGAATTCTACTGATGGCAGTCCTCTTGGTAAAGCAAAGCACAGATGTTTGAAATCCATCCAAGAAGCCTCTCTCCAGTTGTGAGCCATTATTCTTGTGTTACGGGTTAAAGTCATTATTTTGGCGTGGGCATACAGAGTGCTCAGAGGGTTTGATGGTTTAATTTTTCTTTTTATCAAACGTTTAATCACATTTTATTTTTATTTTTCCTTATATTTTACATTATATGGGATAATTTTATATATTATTTATTATTGATTCATAGTGTTTAGTGTTAGGGTTTTAAACTATTTATCATGTAAACGGTAACAAGAAAAGTTCACATATCATACTTATACTGAGAAGCAAAGAACGTCAAATAGTAATGAACGTTTGCAATTATTTTACTAAGGCAATGAATTTCACCAAAGCAGTTAGGGAAACATGTAAAACCACTAAATGTTCCAAAAGGACTATTTACGCATTAAGAGAGGAACAAAAATGTGATCCTTTGCGGACTCCTTCAAAAATAAAATAAAACAAAAGAGCAAAGGGAAACAAACAAATTCAAGAACGAACACATACGACGGTATCGTACAGAGTGGTGTTCGTCATCTTGCCCATTCCTTTTGTTCGAAAACTTACCCCCTAAATTAAGTATTATTTTAGCGAGGGTAGATACAGACGAAACACTGCCAAATTTCTCACGAACTACCTTATACAGATGTTTGCAGGAGATGAGTTTTAAATACGAACGGAGGGGTAACAAGAGTGCTTTCATTGAAAGGGATGACGTTATTAGGTGGCGTCATAAGTTTTTGAAGGATATTAAGAAGTTCAGAGCTGAAGGTAGACCTATTATTTATACAGATGAAACATGAGTAAATGTTAGACATAGCGTTTCCAAGGAGTTTAAAGATACTACCATTCAAAGTTCTCCGCAAGCATTTCTTGAGAGGTTAAGCACGGGACTGAAGCCACCACGGGCTCGCGGATCACGCTTAGCGATGGTTCGCGCTGAAAATGGCGCTTTGTTAAAGGTGGCTTATCCAAAAGAACATCGATGTTGAAACGGAAATTATGTATTTGGTTTCGGAACACAAACAAAAATTTGAAAAATACAAGGTGGATGAGATGGCGAACGCGGTGGATCGACAAGTCATTCGTTTGCCTCCGTATCATTGTGAACTTAACCCTATAAAGATGGTGTTGGCTCAAGTAAAACCATTTATAAAAATGAACAGTGCTAGTTTTAAGGTTAAAGATATGAGGCCTTTAATAGCTACCGCGTATGAAAAGGTTTCTGTATAAAACTGGTTTAATTATGTAAATCCCGTCAAAAATATTGAAAATTACATGTGGACATCAGACAAGCCGCAAGATGATGAGCAGTTTTTAATAAGATTAACTTCATCACCTTCATCGTCCCCTGTGTCATCTCCTCCACCCATAAGTCCATCTACTCACTCTCAAAACTTTGAGATACCTGGGCCATTCACTAAACACTACTTCACAATTGATGGAGCCACACCTTTGTGCAGGGACAGCGATGAAGCATAAAGGTATTTTTTAAGTTTAAACTAATATATTTACTTTACAGAGAGGGCTCCCCCCTCCCCCTTTATAATTACCAGTATTTTAATTTATAAAACAATCTTATATTAATTTATTATTATTATTATTATTATTATTATTATTATTGAGTTTTAGCTTTTATTATAGTAAAGATGAATTAGGTAGGCCTAATTGTTTATAAAAACGCACACACATTCACGTGCAAACAGGGAATATTTTTGTATAAACCTAGGTACTTGGTAAGACCAGCTTTGAAAGGATTCGATCTCCAACCTATTCATTGCAGGTGACAGTGTACAATGTATATAAAAAGTGGCATTAATATGATAATAAACAAAACAATACACAATTCAATTCTTGACAACCCAAACTTCAAATTGATTGCCGTAGCGTGTATAAGTTTGTATAATTTGCTAAGTTTGAATGTAAAAGTTGCCCATCTGTTTCGAGCGGGTGAGATTTGGCAACTGCGCTGTCCTCCCAAAAATATGTATATATAACTTATTTTATTACTTCAACCAAATAGTTTTTTAAATACCCAAATTTTTATTAATGGAAAAACAAAAATTTAATACTACTTTATTATAAAATTATACTCATATAATTGTATCATTATATATTTTTAATAAACTTAGAAAACTAAATAGTCAGAGCAAACTATGTTGCCATAATATTGCCGTTTTTTTCATCACAAGAGTAAAAATCGACAAAAAAAATCCCTATCAACACGAAACTATACTAGTCTTGAGGAAATATTAAATTTACTAATTGAAACCTGCCTCGGTGGCGTAGTTAGCTAACGGACTAATTTTGTTTTGCGCTAGATTGCCGAGGATGGAGAGATCGAGACTCGAATCTCAGTTGGGTTAACTGGGGTAATTTTTAAATGGTTTTCCACTCTCCCGCCACGCAAATGCGGGTTCACTTTATCTACATTCAACCTTCCTCATTCCTAATCCATTAGCGTAATTAGTGCTTAAGTGGCTAACCCAAACCGTTAGTAAGACGTGGTACTGAGTAAAAAAAACTAATTGAAATAAATATCTAGAAGCTTATATTTACTATATTTATACAAGCTTTTATACCCTGATAGCCTCCAACGATTTGAAAGCTATCTAATAATGTAATAACTCTGAAAATGCTCTCTCCTATTTCAAGTGAATGTAGGATCGTATGGAAATAAGTAATAAGTGCTCTGTCCTATTTACCCTCCAAACTGTCTCTGCCGTAGATTGGAATGTGGTGCATTGTTCAGCGTCTCGAGGCGTCTGGGAGGGGAAGGAAGGGCTCGTATTAACCTCACTAAAGGTCCTTATTGAACCAGGCAGCCGCGTAACTGACAAGAACAGTGTCTGGGGACGGGGAGGAGGGAGGGACATTGAACCACAGGTCACGACATTCTCATAGACGCCCCCCAATGAATTAATCAATCTTCAGGTACAGTCATGTTGGTTAGAATTCACTTCCATGAACACTTACAAACCAAGTGAGAACTCTAAGAAATTCATATTTTAAATTTTGATCGAAATATAGTCACAGATTAAAGTTGGAAAAGGATTTGCATGTATTGTACAGTAGTACCATCAAATAAACGAATTTATGTAGTTTTGTATTTTGCACTACGTTTAAATACCCATCCGGGCTATCCACGTTTAGCTACGTCAATTGGGCAGGGGTGAGGAAGGAAGAATTTAGAGGAAATAAACTCACATTTTCATAGAGGAAAAGTTACAAGCCATTGAGGAAAATCCATGATCAGCACACCCGATGTTAATTCAAGCCCCGACCTATTTTCACCAGAAAGCTAAACTTGACAAGCTTGACCTTTAGTTCACGCGCCCACCTATACGAATTAAACGTAAATGCTTCTTTAACCAAAAATGTGTTGAATTGTAAATTTATAAATTCGAATGTTATTAAATTTGCTTTGAAAGCTTCAACTATAAATTAAATATACACTCATTCCACATAATAGCTGTGCGGTGTTAATAGACAAGATATATCACAATTAAATTATAAAACATAAAAACAAACAAATTAATTAACTACCTTTGCGAATTGTGAATTAGAATACCTAGAGCGAAAGGATGATGGCTGGGGCACCGCAATCTTGGTTCTTGAGAAGTAATTATTTATTTCACACGAGAGAAATTCGTTGCTTTGTGCCCCGAGGTTAAATACGCTTAGTTCATAGGTAAATTGGAATGCGAGTTTCTATCTGGTCACTGGTCAGCCACACGTGCACGATAAAAAGCGCGCTACAAGTGAGCCTAGAGACATAAGGAGAGAAGGGGGAAATGAAGCAAATAAAAATAAACCAGGGGGTGCTGAGACCTAGAGATAATTAATATAACTAATTAACAAAAATAAAAGAGCCCACCTGGCTCAGTTGATGTATTCATACTAGACATACCACAATCCTTGAACTACTAGTTCAATAAATGAGAAGAACAAAGATACAACAACAATCATAGAAGAAACAAAAATATACAAGAAACCAATTGAAAATACTAAAAAGAAACAAAGAGATAGCTTCAACTCGTACAGTGCTATCTTTTTCTTGTCATGTCTAAGTGACACATCCAAGAGGCCAAGACAGGGGTGGTGTATTGGGTTCAAGAATGAGCACTAGATCTGCTTGTAGGTAGGCTTTCTGCGCTGTCCACTTTGAGCATTGCTGAAGGGTGTGTAAGTACTCCTTATGCTATCTTTTCCAGAAGTGTTTGGAGAATGATTTGAACAAATTCCATCCCTTATATCGACTGCATGATACATCAGATATGTACGGCAGCGAGAGGAGACCCAATCAAGAAGTGTACCGGAGTTAGTAGATCTAGCTCCCATGAGTAGTAGATAGAGGGATTATCGTTCTTGATTTTAACATAGCATCCACTTGAGTCTTTAGTGTTATGAACTCTTCAAAGGTCTGATCTCCAATTATTCTTGAGAGGTTATATTTTGCGCCTTTTATCTCATATTCCCTAAGTACTCCCGGACGTGGTGCAGCTGGAGTCTGGAAATGAAGATTGATGGACTATTGTGATGAAAACTGTTGAAAGAGTTGAGTGCTGTCTTAAGCTAGAATATCGTTAGTGGTTTTCTTCAACTGATGAGCGGCACCTGTGAAGCTTGTCCCCCACTCAGAAATATGAGTATGAGCAGAGCCCTCTTCTTGAAACAAAGCGGGTGAGGGCAGCGATGAATGCATCAGAAGTAAGGCCTGTGACGACTTCAAGGTGAACTGCTTTAATTGTGAAGCATACAAACAAGCATAGATTATTCTGAAAATTGAAAAATGACATCTGGACACGGGAATTGAACCCGGGACCTTTGGCTTCGTACGACAATGTTCTACCACTGAGCTATCCAGGAGTCGTCCCGTGCCCAGGGTCATTCTTCACTCATATTGTAAGGCAGAGTCTATGATGGACGTGCGGAAATCGTCAGCTTTATTCACGAGCCATCAGATAACGCAGCCATCTTCGACTCGGTAGTTGGCTTGTTACTGCCAGAAGCTCGAGCACCTTTTGCTAGTCGCAGGATTAGTTGAGACAGTTCTTTACGGGCTGTGATATCATGAGCTGTGTCCTTTATGATATGTAATTTGTCTGTGTAGTTCCTTCCTGACCATATAATTAGCACATTCCAACTTTATGACCTGTTTTCCATAGGCTACATTATGCTGAATTTTTGCATAAGTACTAGAGTCACCATCACTGACAATGTACTTATAACGCAAATTATGCATCCTCTAACTCTCTCTGAAACCCTGAACGAGGATAGATTGTTCCATTCCAGTGGAAGTGCCCTGGTAATTCTTGTAGCACTTGTGCTCCTTTGATTGTTTTCCTGGTTCAGTTTGGCTACATATATAGAATTATTTGTTTTTTACTCCAATGTACAGCACTCCATTAGTTGCAGCACCTATGATGCACGCCTGTGACAAAATATAGTTGTGTAACAGTATAAAAATGCAATGTGTTTTGTTAGTTTAATTGTATTCGCACAAACTTAATTTAAAAGGTGTTTAATAATGCTAATATTAAGTGAGTTTAAAATAAATCTGATCATGCACTGAGAAGAAACTTCTAGTTTGAGGATTCTCCATATTACACATGAACGAATTAGGACCTAATACACAATAATGGATTTAGTGGGGTAGTTGTAGCATTTTAATTTAACTTACACCAGTCACCGTCTTGGTATACTGTGATATAGGAAAATCTATCGGCATCTACATGCCCCTTTTCCAACGCTATTTCGCCTTCTCTAACACCATTTTGGCGCATACATTATTCTAATTTTTCTTCCCATACCTATAATAATAATAATAATAATAATAGTCATAGTAATAATAAATAAGATGTAAAAAGGTTTTCAATGCACCCATACTAAACTCAACAACTTGTAAAAACAACATGCTTGTAGGGATAAAAATAACTTACCACTTCAATACGCTGTTCATGACGCCTCCGTTTATTTGTGTCCATGATGGGCACCTCCATCAATACCATCATTTCTTGTGCTTGCTGATGGCCTATCCCTATTGATAAGGCACCTTACACAAACTCATTTTTTAACTCTTCTTCCTTGCTTTCAAATTCAGTTTTGACAACTCTAGTTTCTTCACACATTAAACATTTAAAAATCAAATGGCTGACCATTCCAATCCTTTTCTCGGAATGAAACAAAAAATGTCCTTCGGTACATATTCTCCCATGTGTGGCAAGGGTGGTAAGCTGACTTAGCATATTATGAACAATACTTACCACACGATGCCCATTAAGAAGTTCATTCATTTCCTTTATATTTGGATCTCGTGTGATATGGATTTCAGCCCAATAGTCCTGGTCAGAATCTGTAAGTTCTTGGATTCCCGAAATATTTAGACTGAAATAAGAAAAAAATAAAATAACGCTTTCTAAGCGATTATCTGTTAATTTATAAAATTATATGTTTAATCACAGTTAGTAAACAGCTGCTTATTGTTAATTATTCAAAATTATAGAGATATTTCATCTCCAGAGATATATTCTAAATTTAAAATGAAGTTAACTAAATTAAAAATGTTACGGAAAATATTAAACCTTATTCAAGTTCACAGTTTCTACACCAAGGTATATGTGATATGTGCTAAACAAATACTCCCCCTTCTCCCCCATTTTGACTAGTCCTCTACCCAAAGGATGTGTTTGTCAAACGAGTTTTAGTGAAATCGGGGGGGGAAAATCCCAATTTTTAAAAAATTTTGGCCATCCTTGGGTCTATTATTTGGGTCTGTAGAGCAAAACTACCAAGATTGGTTGAAACTTAACTGAATGGGTCAAAATATATTTCTTCTTTGTTTTGTACATCTTTGGCTCAGTTATTGTAGACCATTAAAAAAATTAATCTTATTCTATTAGAGTATTTTATGGTATGGTAGATTAAGTTAACGTTTATGGTAGATTTGGTCTTTTCTGGCAGCTAAACATTTCTATATGATGACCCTTAATAATTCGTCTGACAAATTTGTGCTATTATTTTAACACGTAATATGTATTTGCATCACCTATCCAAATGACAACACATATTTGAAGTAAAATAATAATTTAACAGTTTTAAGTAACTTTTCAATTGCCATAGAAGAGAAAATGTATGTGAACGGTATATGCTGAAATTGGTTGGAATTGGACAAAATAGTTATCCATAAATTTATAATTTTTCACGCCCCTAGTTCAGCAAATTCATAAAAAATTAGTAGTTTTCAAGAAAGTTACCAGAAAACACACATGTGCCGGGTTGGCAGCAGGCCAATACTAGTGATACAATTTTGTTAGGTACTAGTCAGTGTTCGTTTTTTAACATCAAACCAACCACACGCGAGAAGAGCTGTTGATTAAGGTGAATATTGTAATTATTGCTATACAGACAACAAAGGAACGTTAAATGTTAATTTTTATAAAAAAATCTCAAAATAGTTATTTTAACATCATGATACTTTCTCTACACCCCGTAATTATGAGAAATTAAGAAAGTATAAGAGAAAATTATTTATGTGTTAGTGGAAGGGTGCTCAAAGCCCCAACAATAATTTTAAATAACACCTTCAAAAAGCTGCTAGGGGCATATACTCTTCAAACAAGTCTTGGTGGAGCCCCCCTCGTACCCCCGTACCCACTCACCCCTAGCCGACACCTTAGTTCAGTCGGTAGCGTGTCTGTCTACTGAGCCAAAGATTCCAGGTTAGATTTCCTGCATGGCCGAAAAACTTATAATTAATAAAATGTGGGTTTACTCTTTCACAGTGATGAATTAACGGTCGTGGACTGGATGTTGTGCCTGTCCTAGTCTTAAGTTAGATTATAAGACATATGAAGCTACGACAGGCCTATCCAGCCGATAGTGGAAAATATATGACTTGAATAATGAAGTGACCCAGGGCACAGGCTGAAAACAGTACTGGATGAAAAAAAGTTAATTGAGGTTTCCAGTAGCTCCCTCATACACCAGCACACCATCTTCAAAAATAACAGCAGGTTTGCACAAACCAGGCGCATGCGCAGACAGTAGAGATAACACACAGGAGCTTAGGCGGGAAGTATGTAATAATAATAATATTTAGCACCGCGTCTTACTACCCGTTCGGGTTATACGCTTAAGTACTAATTACGCTAATGGATTAGGAATTGGGAGGGTTGAATTTGGAGGAAGTGAACCCGCATTTGCGTGGAGGGAGAGTGGAAAACCATTTAGGAAAAACCACCCCCAGTTCACCCGACCGAGATTCGAACCTCGATCTCCCCGTCCTCGGCGGTCGAGCTCAACACGACTAGCGCGTTAGCCAACTA
>CABFWB010004280.1:36436-62143 GCA_902151455.1 Timema bartmani
AGCACATTTTTTGCCATTTTTAATTCTTCCCCCCCCCCTCCCCCCCTTGTGAGCAAAAATAGGCAAATGCCTGACCCACTTCCCCCCATCGTAAGATTTGTAAATTTTTTTTCATTTGTTCACAGGAATAAACATCCTTTTTTTCATGCAATTTTGCCTATAGTATGAACAGGTAGTAAAGCGATGATAAAAAAAACATGCAGTTTATAAATTGCTGGTAATTATTAACATAAATGTGTAAATTAATATTGTGAAATAATTGACAGTCAACACTGGTATACGATGAATTTAAATTTATTGAACAGATAAAATTAAAAAAGTTATAGGATTTTAAATGTTTAAAATTTTAATTTACTTTTAATTGAAGATATAAAAAAGTACTAGTGAATACATGAATATCATATCTATACAAAATACACCCTGAAGCCTAAACTCTATTTAATCCGCTGACCAAGGTCCTTGAATCCACGTCTCAACACTTTCAATTATTATATTTATATTGGGGGGCTATGTCACTCAAGCTTTGGATTACTTCTATAGGCTTCTCTACTTCTTCCTCGTTTAGACACTCAGCATCTTCATTGCTGCCCGAAGTCCATGCGGCTTGCGATGCGCCCTCCCTCAATTTTTCCCGTCTTTCTCCATCTTACTTAGGCACTGTTCTGACCCCCCTTAACCCCTTGTCAGCAAAAATAATCAAAGCTCGAAACCCTCTCTCCAAGGTGCTTACGTAATACTTGAATGCCCCCTAAGACCTGCAGATTCCTTAGAGGTGATATTGGGTGTAGCTAAGACTTAACTGCCATGTAATAATTGTATTTATTTATTGATGCCAAAATAGACGGCATTAATTTTGTTTTTAAAGAGAAAAATTTTATTAAATATTACTTTGCCTTCGAATATAATGCAAGAAATTGACTAATTAATCTTCTAGATGAGGTTATTTCTTGGTTGTTTGACTCTAGTTATATTTCCTGATTTGAGGCGGAGGTGCAAGAATGAACTACTGATAGTTTCGGAATATTTGAAGGAAATCAAAGAGAACGCACATCATTTATTCCCCAGTACATCAAACAATTGCACGCTTTCAGATGAGGCGGGATGGAAAGAAATAGGAAATTTAAAGAGAAAGATAAAAGTGTTGTAAAGAAAGCGATGTTAAGGAATTGGATAGTTTCTTGTGAAAGGCAAGAAAAATGAGAGGGTAGGGGAGAAAGAGCGCAGGCCCCGCTTGGAGTGTAGTTCCAGCGTAATTCGAAATAAATCCTCGTTCACAGTTCGCTCAATGTAATCTAACCGTTACAGAAGAGGGAAATACTGGGGAGGGGGAGCCTATTCTTGTGAGAGAGCCGGCTATGACGTCTAGTGGGACAATTCACCAGACGAACCCGGAGATCTTTCATTGCCACAGATTCAACTTGAAAGAAAGATAATCTTGCTATTTACTTTTATTGTTTAGAAATTTGGAAGGCGACAAAATCCATCTTATTTGTTTCTTTTGGGCGACCTAATGTGTGAATTGTAAGCGCGAGGGATTATTTCAGAGAAAGACTTGGGGGCTAGGAAGACCATAAAATCATAATTTTTTTTTTTAGCACCGCGTATTACTACCCGTTCGGGTTATACGCTTAAGTACTAATTACACTAATGGAATAGGAATTGGGTAAGGTTGAATTTAGAGGAAGTGAACCCGCATTTGCGTGGAGGGAGAGTGTAAAACCATTTAGGAAACCCCCCAGTTCACCCGATCGAGATTCGAACCTCGATCTCCCCGTCCTCGGTGGTCTAGATCAACACGACTGGCGCGTTAGCTAACTACGCCACCGAGGCGGGTCATCATTTATTAATCAACTCGTATTAAGGTACAGAATATTCCGAGAATCGTGTGTTATTGCCTAGTTTCCAAGATGAGGGTTCAGTTGTATATCTATGGGACCTTGGTTCGATCCCAAGGGATATTTAGTTGACTGAAGTTTTGGGTCACCTTCGTCTCAGATATATATATTCTTGACACATGCTAATTGCGTGGATTATTTGGTATGCTGACAATAAATAAATACTGTCATAGGTTAAATAAAATTATATTTTTAAATTAAACATTTGACTTTTATGACCAAATGTGTACATCTATTACTCTAGTCACTAAACGTGATGAAGGATTAACCTAGATTTCAAGGCCTTACAGTGATTTCTTACCGTCTATCTCCATTTTAAACAACGTAAAGATAAAATTCGTTTGCAAGTGGGATTCGAACCAACGTATCTCTAATAAAAAAAAAGTCATTGTTAGCCTATACAAAACGGACAAGAAAATAAATAGGTGTGTATGTACAATAGAGTCTGTTTAAACCCTTTTACCTTTAAAAAAAACTAAAGCAAGGAGTAAAGGTGACGCGAGAAAAAGTAATATTTTGTGCAGTTTTTCTATCAAAATACTTTTTGGGGTCAAACTATAACAAACAATTCTCCAGTGAAAAATTGGAGCTTAATTTTCTTCATAAAATTATATCAACAGTTGTTAAATATCCGCAATGAGCATAGATCAAAAAGGTCAATCGCTTTTTAAATGAAGAGAAAAAGTTGTCATTAAATTCCAAGGCAGATATTCAGCAACTGTTAAGGTCACCATGTGAAGAAAATTAAACTCCTATGTTTCTACTAAAGTCGTATTTAATTTATTTTTACTAAAAATTATTGTTATGATATAAAACCTTAAAAATACTGTCCTTAACTATAAATTCATTCATTCCCACCTTAACTCGCGTTCTCTTCACTCCCACCTTAACTCACGTTCTCTTCACTCCCACCTTAACTCGCGTTCTCTTCACTACCACATTAACTCGCGTTCTCTTCACTACCACATTAACTCGCGTTCTCTTCACTCCCATCTTAACTCGCGTTCCCTTCACTCCCACCTTAACTCGCGTTCTCTTCACTACCACATTAACTCGCGTTCTCTTCACTCCCACCTTAACTCGCGTTCCCTTCACTCTCACCTTAACTCGCGTTCTCGTCACTCTCACCTTAACTCGCGTCTCCTACACTACCACCTTAAAGTGAATCTCTAAGCTCACCGGATATCAAGAGAAGAACAGAAATATTGTCAAGTGACGAGATTTAAATCAGTCGTAGTAATACGCTTGGCGTGGGTTGAAACAGTTTCAGCTTTGTTTGTTGTAGTTACAACAGCACCAGCTGTTAGATTAATGATAGAATTGTGGGTGCAGCGAGAGTAGTCTATACCCTAGCGATCACCAGTGCTACTGATGTCAGATAGATATAGAGATAGATCATAGGACACGATAGAACTGAAGGATGGATGTTGAAATCTGAATGAATAGGACACAATTCACTAAATAAATTGTGCGATGCAGACCAGTGGACGCTTACCTTTACTAGCCATACGGGCTACCCACATATTTACACTACTGAGGTGGGGAGGAATTAGGTAGAAATTTGGTTAATGTATCCAGCATTTTCGTGAAGGGGGAGTGGGAAAACATCGAGAGAAAAAAGTCAGGACATTCATACAGGGGTCAAACCCCAACCTATATTCCATTGGTAATACAATATTTTTAGAAAATCGGTTAACTTCTTTAGTCACTAACCGGTGAGCACGTTGATAAAGGACGGTACGCGTCAAGGTTCGGATCCTGGCACGGTATATTGAGGGAGATTTTCCTTGAATAATTTCCCACTCCTCGTCCACGGGAAATGTTGATACATTTATTCTAAATAATTCTAACTTCCTCTTTCTTACTGGATTAGTGTAACTATGCGGATTGACAGAACGGATAGGGAGACTTAAAAAAAACTTGTCCCATTTTGGATAGAATCTAATTCTAAAATAACCCACGTTGTTGGACATGAGTAGGAATTCTCAATATGAGCTTTTAAAATATAATTAATAACATTTGTATCCAATGAATATCATTTTGTAAGGATTAAAATGTATTTAAAGAAGATGCTTTTATTAAAAAAGAAGTAATAAAATTACAACAAGAAATTTATTTAAACATAATAAAATCAATATTAAATTAATTTTAATCTAAATCATAAACTAAAGATTTAGCTTTAACTTTTCGTAACTACATGAGCCTAGAGCTTTATAGTACTTTACATGAATAGAGATTAAATTCATGGGATTGAAACTCATGTAAATAATCATTATAATTTTGTTTTAATTGGAAATCATAATTAATAATCCATGTTAACGGTTCTCTTACATTAGAATTCTATATTGGTTTTGTCGTTTTAGTCCCCGGGTGAGAGTAATTTTGATGAAGTTTGATAGGTTGTGTAATCATACCCACACAATATTTACCAAAGCTATAGTTAGCTTTTACGTGTATTAATCGATTTCAGCGTAGTTAGAACAAAAGCTTTGGGGAGGCTTTAAATAAATCAGATTACTTTAAATTATGCTATTTTTTGTAGTTAATATATAATTCTTGTAACAAACACTAATTATTGTACCCGCATATGAAATTATGTTTATCTTTGTTTAGCTAATATATGATAAATTGATATACCCTTGTTCTATAGTATTGGCAACGTACAGCCGTAAAGCAGGCCAAAAGGTATTGTTCAAGGTCATCTGATTTCTAAAAGAAAGATATGAATATAAGTATAAATTGGTGTTGAACAAAGCACATGTGTTTCTACAAAGCCAAAATAAAGGTCTTTCTGGTGTTTAAAAGTAAATGTTTTGAAATTTGAGAAAATAAATGGTACCACGCACCGTACAAGCTTTATTTCTATTTTATATTTACATATTGACATTAACTAAAAACTAAAAAAAGATTTGTGAAGTGAAATAGGATACATTGTGATATAAACACTCCACCAAATAACATAAATTAAATAATGCACACTGTTATAGAAACATTGAGAAAAAAGGAACATCTATGTCTAGCAAAGAGCACAGCAATCAATTTCACATATTCAAAGAACTTCACAAATATATATATATAGTTTGTTCGGAAACTCATAGCCCAAATGGCACATATATCTTGTTTTAACCAAAAATAAAATAAAATCGCTATACACTTACAATCGGAAACCTATGCTAATACCATTAAACTGTGTTCAAAGTTTCGTTGTATAGCGCCGGGGGAGCAAAGCTGTCAGGCATGCGTGTCCAACAAGTTACATAGGAGTTAGGCGCGTGTTACTCTACATGTAATTATGGCAAGCACTTTCTGTGATGTAGGACCGTTAGTGATGACCCTCAGAACGTATTCGCATTTCTAGATGGACTGGTGTGTTGTTTACTTTTAACTGTGTGGTATGTTCTGCTGCCGTGCTACAAGATGTTGAGGTGTGTATTGCCACGCGCCTAACTCCTATGCAACTTGCTGTACACGCATGCCTGAACAACTTTGCTATCCCGGCGCTGTACGCCGAAACTTTGAACACAATTTAATGGTATTAGCATAGGTTTCCGAATGTAGGTGTATAGGGAATTTGTATTATTTTTGGTTCAAACAAGCTATAGGTGCAGTTTGGGCTATAAATTTCCGAATATCCTGTATACACACACACACACTACACATACACGCACACACGCACACATGCGCAAGCGCACACACACACACACAATATATATATATATTGAAAGATAAGAAGCTACAGAAAATCATGCAGATTTTCAAAGATTCAGACGCACATGTGGAAGTGATAAACACGGTAGGACAACAATTTATGGCAGCTCTTTACGGAGCCCTGATCAGTGAAAGCTCGTTAGACGACCTAAGATTCCAATTATTCACGAAATCTTTATCAAAAGTACATTCAATCTCGCATCTTTACCACATACTCTTGTAGCTGCACGTCAGCATTCATTCCGAACGTACCATCAAGTACCATATAATTGAAGTCAAAATAGTATGGCCTTAATAGTTGGTGGGGGAAAATGTAGATATAAGACCACCCCCTGACCTGGATTCAAATTGAGAGCAGTGGGGGAGTGATAGGGGGGGAATGGCTGCATTTTGTTTGGTGGTTCAATCACACCTGTCTTAGCACATATTGCCCAAACACTAGGCTGGTGACGTACCCCTTTTAACTCAAAGCTCGCAACAGGTTTTGTATCTAGTCTAGTTTATATAAATTCCTAAACTTTAACGTTTTATTGTGAGATTGACTAAAGTGAGTTCAGAGTATATTTCCATTGTTTAGATTGACTATATCAATTTTAGTTTTTTTAAATCCTCTCCTTTGGAACTGTCATGGATGTGAACACGCTTTCCACCGCCAATTTAGTTCATCTAAACCATGTACTCAACTAAAATTAATTAAGTGTAACCAAAGTCCATCAAGTCTACAGAATAATCTCGTCTTATCAGCAAGTCAAGTAGATCATTCCAATATAATTTATTTTTGCTAACCACCGCCATTATATAACACGACTTATTATCAACTATTTATCTATTAGTAGCCTCTTGTATATTTCAATAACTCATATGAGACATCAAAAATTGAAAATTATCTTACTCGCCACCTACGTTATCATTGTTATTTGTCCGAATAAGAATCGCCCAACTTTAGTCCCATTGTTTGAAACTATTTTGATAATATTAAGTTGGGGTGTAGGGAATACGAGTTAGGGCAGTGGTTCCCAAAGTGGGCGGTACCACCCCCTTGGGGGCGGTGGGATTGTACAGGGGGGCGCTAAGTTGAAAGGGGGCGGTAAGGGGGCGATAATAGGCAAAAGGGCGGTAGAGGAGCACTCAAGCTGGTATTTTCCGAGTGTGTTGTTTATTTATATTTGACTGACCAGCAAAATACATTCCTTGCTTCAAGTTTCTTCCTCCCTTTCCAAGGTCATGTTGCGCGCGTATAACCTCCATTCTCTAGGCCACGTCATGCGTTCTCACCCCCTCCTCGAGACTACGTCACACGTTCTCCCGCCCTTCTTGAGGCCACGTCACCAAAGCTATTCAGACCAGTTTATCACATTTTGAAAAAGCTTTGTGCTGTGTTCTTGTTTCTTTGTTGTCTCCTCAAGATTTTACTGGTCTGAACAAAATAGTATTAAGTGTGATACTTATTTTCCTGCGTTTTCAATTATTCAACATGTTGATTATGAATCGAGATTAGAAGCTATTATTTTTGTTGCAACCTATTCAATATTAAAAGTTTTAATGAAAGCTATATGGGGATATAAAAGAATTAAAATTAAATTCAGTAACGATGCCTAATATAGAGCTCAATTTTGAATTTAATATTCACTTACAAAATGTGTACATAGATAATTGTGTAGCAAAATTATTTTAAAAAGGTATATAAAAAAGAAAATAAATGTAACTCTGGGTTAATCTTTTTTTTCCACGTTAATAATTATTCATACATCTATTATTGAAACAAAATTTAATGTTATGGCTGTAAATTTCTGAAGGAAGCAACAGAAAAACACTTTTTTAAATATAGGCCTACAATCTTTTTTTCTTTTAGATTAGAAATGGCAGAAGCAGAAAAATCAAAAAAGAAATGTAGACAATATAGTTTGGAATATCTTAAGTATGGATTTATACCTGCATCAACAAACCAGCAGCTGCCAATGTGCCTGTTATGTGAAAAGGTATTTTCTAATGAGGCCATGAAGCCTTCCAGACTCATTGAACATTTAAAGAAGGCACATCCGGACAAGGCAGATAAGAATTAACTTTTTTTTCAATCACTTCGTGAAAAGTTTCAAAAGCGGCCAACATTGTTAAACATGATTCGCAATAGTTCACAACAACAAAGTGATGGTTTGCGTGCATCATACAACATTTCATTGTTGATTGCTAAGTCTGGAAAGCCCCATACAATTGGTGAAGAACTCATCCTTCCAGCGGTTAGTGAGGTTGTGAATACTGTTTTGCACAAGTCACCACATGATATAATTAAGATGATTCCTCTCAGCAATAATTCAATACAAAGACGCATAGATGAAATGGCTGAGAATGTGGAAGATCTACTGTGCAACACACTAAGGACAACAGAATTTGCATTACAGCTGGACGAGTCAACTTTGCCAGGCAATGAATCTTTACTTCTCGCTTATGTGCGTTTTATAAAAGACGAGAGTTTGGCTCAAGAGTTGTTATTTGCAAGGCAACTAAAAACCTATACTAAAGGAGAGTCAATATTTCATGTTGTTGAGGAGTTTTTCAAAGAAAAGGAAATTCCACTTACTAACATACTTGCTTGTGCAACTGATGGAGCACCATCAATGACTGGTCGCTACCGTGGGTGTGTCGCTTACTTGAAAAAATCAGTGCCAAATATTTTGACCATTCACTGTGTCATTCATCGCCAACATCTGGCTGCAAAGAATCTCAGTGGACGCCTACACAATTCATTACACACTGTTATTACTGCAGTGAATAAAATTAAAGCACATGCTCTCAATGATCGACTATTCCGGGAGCTCTGTTCTGAGAATGAGGAAGACTTTGAACGTTTGTTGTTTCACACTGAAGTTCGTTGGCTATCTAAAGGAAACTGTTTGAGACGCTTTTACAACCTTTTTGACACTGTTGTGGAATATTTTGAAGACACGAATGCTTTGCTCAGTAATGAACTCAAAGAAATCAAACATGACATTGCTTATTTGTCTGAGCTATTTGCAAAGTTCAATGAAATGAATTTGCAGTTGCAAGGTAATGACACCAATCTAATTAAAGCCAAATCTGTCGTATCTACATTTATTGCAAAATTAACTATACTGAAGCGCAATATAGGCCGTCGCGAGCTATACCAATTTCCGAGCTTGTCTGAGCTAGAAAAGAAAGTCGGAATACAAGATGACGATCTGCAAGTTTTTTGTGACCATTTGAATATGCTGCATGAAGATATGTCTGATCGATTCAAAGATCTTGTTATGATGGAAATTCCAGACTGGGTATTAAGTCCATTTTCAGATATTGAAGAAGTTGGAGCATTGGAGGAAGAACTAATTGAGCTACAAAATGACATTGAGTTGAAACCAAAGTTTAAGAAATCATACCAAGAGTTTTGGTTACAGAAGGAAATTCCTGATCGCTATCCTGCATTATGGAGAGTGGTTAAGAGGCTCCTGATTGCATTTCCAACATCGTATTTGGTGGAACGTGGTTTTAGTGTGGTCAGCCTACTTCTCTCCAAGCAAAGAAATCGACTCCAGATTACTAAGCGTGGTGATTTAAGACTCATGTTAAGTGACATTAAGCCAGACATTGGAAAACTAGTATCATTTCATCAAGCTCATCCATCACATTAAGAATTTACAGAATAGTGATGTACTCTACCTATTTACTAAATGTGGTATCTAATAATATGTAGTATTTAATAACTTTGAAAAGATTATCACTGGATCAAGCTAATCAATCATGTTTAATTAAATATACTTAATATATTTTAATTTTAAATAAATATTCAATTAATAATTGTTCCATTCTTGAATTTTATTGCTATTTTATTATGAGTATTGATTTTTTAGATTAAAGGATAGGGGGCACTGGGCATGAGTTTTTGGAACCAAGGGGGCGGTGACTCAAAAAAGTTTGGGAACCACTGAGTTAGGGCAAGTATTTTGTTGAAACAACAGCACCCAATAACACGTGCAGCTGATTCCACCCTTCTAGCACATATTAGACATTGCACTTCATTCTTCATATATCTGGCTAAGGAAACCTTATCCGGTTGTAGATTTTCTCTCATTTTTAATGCTTCAAGGTAGCGGGACTCCTTTAGCAAGGTAGGATAGTATAAACACTTATTGCTGATAACATCATCCTTAAAGAAATCGACACCTTTTCCTTGACTGCTACAGTCTCTCCAATTTATCCTTTCACGTTCTTTCAGATCAAGTTTAATCCTAATTATTGCCCATTATTGATTAGGCCATTCATCTCCCAATTCCGTTGACAGCCGAGAGAGAGAGATCTTCCAATCTTTTCCTATTAGTAAGTACTGCTTTCATACAAGGATTGGTGCTTGAGAACAAGTTAGCACGAATACGTAAGGTTGTAGTACGTAAAGTATTTTCAATCTTTGGGAAGTCCAGCCAGCACCCTTTATTCTTGTATAAATTAACCCATTCATGGTACATGACTGACAAATAACAACTTTCCACACATCACACAAGGCCAGGAGAACCGGAAAGAGAAAAGGTTTATCGTCTTGATCAATCTTACAGTTATATCAAACATTGACGAGCATAATCAGAAATTATATTGTGGAAAGGAAATATTATACCATTCAGTCAGGTACCTATGAATTGTAGGCATTAGACCAGTACCTATTCCATGAGATGGATGCTGTTGTAAAACTCTCCATCATCGGTTATCTAAGCCCTTTAAAAATCCATCCCATCTATTCAGAGGATATTGACTCTATCCATTCCAATATTTTCGGCTCTCTGAAAGGTTTCGATAATGTCAAGCTTCCCGGAGAGAAGACGCACATCTCGACCAATACTGTAAAAATTCTACATGTGAACCTCAACCATATAGAATGTAGCATCGCCTGTGGATCATATGTCAACGAAGAACTGAGTTATACTCTGCACGAGTTCATCATGACTATCCCTCCAGGCTATAATATAGTGAAAGCACCGAACAACATCATTTAACTTCCAGTCATGAAACGTGTAATATAGATTATATCTGTACGACTAGGAGCAAATTTAGGAACCAAAACATATCGCTATGTCTGCATCCAAAACAAGTCAGTGACGGTGTTCGTACTCAATAAAACATGGTGACATAATATCTAATCACACCATTCAGTTACGGGGTAGGCATATAGTTCAAAAACAACAATTCTGTACTTAATCCATCCTCCCTAACTTTATCCACTCTTCCCTATCCTTCCTAGTATACTCCCTTCGCTTCAACAACCTTCATACACCGAATCATGCATGCTCTTTTATTATTTAGAATATTTAAGTTTATCTTTTTCACACATTCGTTTAAAATATTTAGCCACTTCTTACACAGCCTGCCCCTTTATTTTTATCCACACACTCTACCTTCATATATCCACACTATCCTCTCAACACGCGCAAACCAACGTAAAATGCTTCTTTTACATCGAACTTTTGGATTCCCTTCCAAAACCTACTCCTTCAGCACCCAGACTCTGTCCATACAAGTTTTTCCACATATATTTCTTAGATATCTCATTCCAAACTCATTCACTTTGCTTTTGTGTTCTTTCATGACAAACCAACGCTTCACATCAATAGCGTGAACACGCTTTAAATGCAGCCATCTTTTCCTTGTTTGATACTACTTAATTCTTTACAATATTCCACATCCATCCAACTACCCTATGAGATGCATTCACCCATCTGTTGATTTTACCATCCATCCTACAATTTTTACATAAGATTCTGCCCAAATACATAAAATCATTCACCTTTTCTAAAAGTTTTCCATTTATACTAAGCTGACAACCATTTCCTGATACTTCCTTATCAAAAACTATCACTTTAATTTTAAAGACATTTATACGAAGATCCATTCTGCCTGTCATCACATTAAAATAATTTAATGCATTTTCCAAGTCACCTTCTCTCAGCCTCAGCATCATCTGCATATAGAAACACTCCCACATTCACATTTTCCATTTTTATACCAACCGCTTCCTCACAAGCATCCCTCATTCACTTATTCATGAATATATTAAACAACAATAGCGTGTGGAAAATACAACATTTTTAACACCCTGTTCAATGTCAAACTATTCCCGCAAAGATCCATCCACTCTACCGCACGCTTTACTTCGACCACACAACGTCATAATTACATGTATTAACTATGTATCCACATCATACTCTCTCAAACCATTTCACAACATAATCCTTTTCACCCGATCTTGCGCTTTCTTCAGATCAACTAATGCACACACTAAGCTTTCATATTTACTGCCATACTGGCCTACTGAGAGAGGGGGGGGCCTAATCCCCGAGGACTAGGCACCAGGGGGGTCCAGCTCGTCTTCGAAATGTTTTCTTCTCATTTTTCAATATAATATGAAATTTAAATTAAGTATACTAATTAGCACTATTTAAATTTGAGTTGATGATTCATAAACTAGACTAAACGCTACGCCATTAAGGCTATTGAAATGCTGGTGACCTAACGGAATAAGTCAAGTATCTTAAAGTTATACACAAGAAAAACATTTCCTAATCTACTCTGCAGTACCTAAAACTGCTCAACAAAATAACGGAAATCAATATTGCAACTTTGTTTCCTAATGCATGCGTTAATTTGCGCACATTCTGCACACTCACAGTTTCTCTTGTTCAAGCAGAACAATCTTTTAGGGTGCTTATCAGAATAAAGAACTGCTTAAGAACAACAATGCGTCAACAAAGACTAGGTGATATGGTAACACTATCCATTGGATCAAGACCTACACGGACATTGAATTTTGACTCTATTATTCAAATGTTCGCTGATAGAAAAGCTCGAAAGGCGAATTTTAAATTACTCTGTTATATTCTAAGTTGTTAAGTCTTAGTTAAACTGTATAGTTTAAAGATGAAAACTTGAAAAATAAAGCATGCATACAAACGAATCAAAAGGTAAGTTTTTTTATTTAAAGTTATCTCCTACCACTTTTTAATTTAAAATATGTGTTGCAGTTGTGTATATGTTCGTTGTATTTATGAAAAATTGTTTGAATAGTTGGATGGTAACTAAGTTGTCTTGGCATAAACTTTTAGAATAATTTTCTTAAAATTGTTGCTAAAAATTATGTTCTAGTTTTGATATTTACAAAAAAAATATAATCTCTGAAAAGTCTTTGATGGTCCTTTTTTTCGAGGATTGTGGGGGTCTGAAAAGTTAAGTTGCGCATTAGAGTAATGGAAAGGGGGCCCGGCTAAATTATTTTACCTCGGGTCCTTAGTGGCTCTCGACGTTAAAGCTGCCATACATTTCGCAATCGCTTGATGCAATGCAAATATCTGATCTATGTATCCTCTACCTGGCATAAAACCACATTTCACACCCCAAATCTTGTCCACAATTTTTTCACGCACTCTCCCAATTAAAACTCTCCCAAAAACTTTGCCTGGAACACTCAAAAAACTATTTGCCCTATAATTCTTGCATTCACTCATACTGCGTTTGTCTTTTTTACAACGAACAAATGACAGATTTAATCAATTCATTAGGAACATTCGAAACCCCAACACACACATTGAACCACTTGAACAATCTGGCAAGTAGTGCCATGCTTCCACACTTAAGCAATTCACTTGTGAGCCCATCTACGCCCACAGCCTTGCCATTTTTTAAACACGTTCATAGCTTTTAACAATTCAGCCTTGGTAATTATTTCACTCATCATAACATTTTTCCTATTTTTTGATACTTTCTCTAAGTTTTCGCCATAAAGTGCTCAAAATACTCCCTGCATCACTCTCATCACAGGTCATCTCACTACTTTCATTTTGAATGTCATAGGTCTTTTCTTGCATTCCTTGTTTCGTTCTCTTTACTCACTTCCAAAACGGCTTGTTATTGCCTTCAAAATCAGTATGTATTCTTTCTTCTTCTTTTAACCTCATTTTCTCTTTACTCTCCTTTATTAATTTCTTTACGTTCATATTTTTCTCTTTGTATATGTCCCATGACCTCTTACGTTCTGTTTCACTCTTCACAGCAATTATTTGTTTGCATGCTTTTTTATTTTCTCTCGCAATTTGTTTCGCCTGCTCCTTCCACTATGCATTTCTTTTTAAGTTTTCCACCACCGCAGATCCACACATATCTTTCGCGAACTCAACTACATCCTCTTTTAGTGTCTGTCAAATATGTTTTATATCATTAGCATTTATTTATACATTCTATTCATGCTCTTGTTAAGTTAATATTTTGCCCAGCAATCTTTCACGATGTGCTCTCACACTTCTATCCTGCAATTTTTACACTTTCACTCTTACTTGCTTAATAATCTTGCACTGCTTCCTTACGACATTTCCAGCTAATTCGACTAATGAGATTACTAGGATGTGATCCATTCCACATTCAGCTCCCCGCACAGCCCTAGTATTCTTCACTAAAATTCTAAGTATCTCATAATATAACACAATATCAATCGTCATTCTCAATTCGCCCCTTTGCAATCTGTACAAGTGAATAACTTTGTGCTTAAACCATGAGCTCGATACAAATAACCCTTTTTCTAAACAGAAACTCAATAACACTTTACCATTCTCGTTCACCCTACCATCGCAATACCTTCTTAACAATCTCTCTGAATTCTCTCTCTAGGTACCCATCCATAAATTCATATATCATAACAAGATAATTCTTTCACCCGGTTCACATACATTCAATACTTCATTGAGCTAATTCCAAAACTCGATTCTCACATTCTTGTCTTCACCCTCCACCGGAGCATAACCAGCAACCAACATAATTCTACGAATGCCTATTTCCATACGTACCCATAGAAGTCTAGATAACACCAACTCATACCTTCTCACAAAGAGCTTAGCTGTTGGGCTCAGGATTAAACTTTCTCCCTGACTTCCCCTTACCCATTCATCCACACCAGACCACAGTGCCAGGCTATCATCACTCTTTATTAAAACCTCTTTCCCTTTTCACTTGGTTTCACATAAACACAGAATATAAATTATTCCTCCAATCATTTCCTCTAGCTGTTCATTCTCTTTACCACACACTCCCCTCACATTCCACTTTCCAATAGTTCGTGTTCTCTCCAGCTCGTCAACAGATGGGCCCTTCAGGTTTAACCTCAGCTTCCCATCATAGCTTTGACAAAAGAGGCTAACATTGTACTGTTTCTTTTAGTAATCAGCTTAGAGAAGACCAGGTTATGAGCCTCAATCTTTCCCTCCTCACCCATTACAGTTTTTGCTGCTTACGGTAAGGATGCTGTACCGATCAGTGATGTCAGTTGGCACATTTCATCCAGATCAGTGTCGTTCACTACCACTAGGGGGTAAGGCAGTGCACCGACACACCATACACAGCAAGACCACTCCACACCCCCAAGATTGTTTACCTGTTCACACTTTTTGTGAGCTTTACTTTATCTCATTCACAACAGGTACAGAGAGAATATAAAAGTCAGCAAGTGATACTTGGGGTCTATCTTTGCGATGCCAACATAGGCTATCAGGGATTTAAAATAAATAAACAAACGTCTGGCCCATGGGAAGGAGAATTCAATGGGTGCTAAAACTAGAGAACTATCAGGGCTTTTAAAATATACCACGGATTTATCTCAATATGTAATTTTATTTTTAAGAGTAAGTACTTGAAACATTATGTTGATTTACATAGACAGAAATTTCAAATTTGTATCATATTTTCACAACTATTTGAGATACGAAATAACTTGTCGTGGTTAAGTTGTAGAATTATTTAAAAAATCTATTATTTTAAATAGTTTTTTAAAATCTAATATTTTCTGATCTTTAAGCATACCATATATATATATATATATATGTATTCAGGATGTTTGGAAACTCATAGCCCAAACTGCACATATAGATTGTTTGAACTAAAAGTAAAACAAAATTCCTATACATATACATCCAGAAACCTATGCTAATACCATTAAATTGTGTTCAAAATTTCGGTGTGTAGTGCCGGGATAGCAAAGATGTTCAAGCATGCGTGTCCAACAAGTTGCATAGGAGTTAGGCGCGTGTCACTCTACATGTAATAATGGCAAGCACTTTCTATTATGTAGGACCGTTAATAATGAAACTCAGAACGTATTCGGATTTCTAGATGGACTGGTGTGTTGTTTACCATTAATTGTGGCATTTCCTGCTGCCGTGCTCCAAAATGTCAAGGTGTTTAGTGACACGCGTCTAACTCCTATTCAACCTGTTGTACACGCACTAGCGTAATTAGTACATAAGTGTATAACCCGAACGGATTGCAGGACGCGGTACTGAAAAAAATGTCTGTGTACTCCATATACCTTCTCACAAACACACAAATTCTCACACACTCTATCTCTCTCACACACACACTATCTCTCTAATACACTATAGCTCTATCTCTTTCACACACTCACTTTCTCACACTCACTTTATCACACTCTCTTTCTCACACATTCTCTTTCTCCCACACACACACTCCTACTTTTTCTCTTACACATACTCTCTCACTTTCTTCCTCACATTTTCTCATAATACTTTCAATTTTTCTCTCTCACTTTCTTCCTCACACTATATCATACATACTCTTTTAATTTTTCTCTCTCATTTTCTTTCTCACACTCTATCATACATACTCTCTCTATTTATCTCTCATACTCTCTCTATTGCACACTTATTCTCACACGCACACCCTTTCTTTCCCACTCTATCCTTCACAAAATCTTTCTCATTACCACTATCTAACACCCACTTGATCACATTCCATCGCTCACGCTCACTCTTTCATACTCACTTTTTCACACTTACTTTCTCACACTCACTCTCTAACAGTAACAATCTCAACCTCACACTCACTCACACATTTAAACAATCACACACTCACGCACTCACCACTCACTATCACATTTTCTCAATCTATCACTCCATTTTTCTCTATATATTTTATAGGTATAAAATTTGATAAACCAATTCACGGTAATTTAAATTCTGAGAATAACTGTTTAACCGATTTTGACAAATGATCACTCATTTTAAATGTTAGGGATCCAGAATGCCGGCATAAATAGTAGCCTAAAACTAAAACCCAATTTTCCTAGCAAATTTTCCATCTTTTCCTTCTGTGTGTGCAGTGGCTTATCTGTACCATAATTATTTGCTTACATCACCATGGAAACCATGATTTGTGTATGATTGTATATCGGCAAATAAAATATTTCTCTTGGGTTAAAAATAATAACTCAATTTTTACTTGAGTGGTATATATATACCGCTCAAGTAAAAATTGAGTTATTATTTTATATATATATATATATAATCTTTTCATGTAGCACGGTTTAGTTAAATAGTTATATTATAGTTACTCATAAAAACTAATTGTTTTGTAATAATTTTATACAAACAATTCAATTAAACGTTATCAAATTTAATTGTATCATTAAAATATATAATATATAATATGCTAATATGTATCACTACCAAATCAAAATATTTAGGGACTCTGTTAATGGGTTTAAAAACTCGGCTGAGGTCAATGGATTTTTACTGAGCAATAAGAAGTCTAGCAAAACTTCCTTCAGAGGGGAAGTAAAGCCGTATGTTCCATGTCGATTGTAGCATGTAAAAGATCATTGGAAAGTATGTGTGAATATCTTTTCAGCAAAATGCGTAGGCTCTTCCTCGCTCGCTTATGGATATCCATGGTTGAGGGAAGAAGGGAGGTGGAACTATTAACTCTCTCCACATGAAATTAACCCATCACAGAAACTGCAACATAGACTAACTGGAGTAGCGAAACTTTGTTGCGGCCCTGTGCTCTACTTAGGGAATTAAAGGAATTCATTAAAAATATGTAGATGGTTAGTATTTTTTTATCGCATAGCACATATTACTGGAAGGGTATTTGACATCTAGGCTCGGTCGCCTTATGTATAGACTATTAACTTATGGCTACACGGAGCAGACCCGCACCGCGCCATGTTTTCTAACCATTTTTATATTCTTTATAGATTGAGTTATATTACAGTTTGTATTTTTATTTCTACTACTTGCATAGGTTTTCCCCTATTTTCATAAAATTAAGCTAGCTATTAATTACGAAGAATAAAGTTTCAAGTTAACTAATAACTAAGAAGAAGAATGTTTGTTGTTCAATAAGTTGTTGTATGTGTCTTGTACGTTATATTGGAAACAATGACTACAGCGTCACACGTGCAACGGCTGTGCAAGAAATGCCTAGTTTTACAAGTGCTGACACAGTGACTGCCAATCACTGGTATAAATCACTGCTTTAAAAAAAAAATCAAGCTCACTGTGATCCCCGATATCATAAAATCACTGTTTCGCCCATCCCTACAGTGCTAAAGGGTTAGCATGAAAACAAAGTTGGGAAACTCCCGAACATTTATTTCCGGTGGTGGGTGGCTACACGGTCCGCACCACACAGCAAAAGTGCGGAGCAATGTTCTCTCGACGATTCGTCCACGCCGGTGCGGTGCGGTGCGGTGCGGTGTGTACTCGTGTAGCCACTTGCATTTAAAAACATGGATAGCATTCCACCGGGAAAATGCGGTGCGGTGTGGTGCGGCTCCGTGTATCCGGTCCTTTAGCCACTCTGGTGGCACAGAACATTGCTCAGGCTACACCACAGGAGGTTGTCTACACGTCATACCCGCAATGAAATGTTGTGGTGATGGTTACTATGAAGTTGTGGAGCCAGGGTCAGTCTTAACCTAACTTAAGCCTAATTTACCAAACTCTGGTGATTGTTGTGATCATTTCCCTTAAGGGACCAGCCGATAATCGAACCCGTGACCCCTAGACTTGTAGCCATGTGCACTAACCACTACACCACGCGGCCGGTTGTTGGTCAGCTTATATGTTATATATTGTAAACGATATGGTGATATTTATACTTCTAGGTATTTATTGTGCTGTTTCACTTTGAACAAATGAAAAGTCATCGTAATTAACGTGAATATTAAAAAAAACTAGTGGAAAGTCCAAACGTCAACGTGAATATATTTTTAAGTACACTATAATATTTTTACTTGACAGAGTAGACAAACGAAATGAAATTATCTTATTTCTCAAGTGGTAGACAAGGATGTATATAAACGGTTACTGGTGTTTTAAGTCAATTATACATATTTCAAACATGGCTGTCAAGATTGTTTTGATCTTCCTTATTTCTGTTAGCTGTTCTCAGGTGAGATTTCGTGTTTGTTTTTCTAACTACACCCACACATGTGGTAACATTCAATGCAGCCTGACTCTTATTTTCATAAATGTGACTGTACGGTGTTGGTGACTAAAGGCGGGTACACTCAGAACGCTAAGCTAAGCTAAGTTTTGCTCTGCTAACTGTTTAGAAAAATAGCGGATCATATATTTAACTGTGTTGGTTCAAACAGAAAGCTAAGCTATGCCTTACTACACCGCGATATGTTTTTTCCGATTGCTGGCCGGGCAATTTTTCCGTCTCCAATCTTGAACCATCTTACGTTTCACATGCGCATAACGGAGCTTGGGCTCCGTGTTGAACAGACGTAGTGCTGGATTGTTGAAAATAACCAAAGAAGTGTTGAAATGTTGTTTTTAGTTTGTTTCACATGTATTTAAGTACCGTAATATTATTTCTAGGTTTTATATTTAGTAAATGTGTTTATATTAAAATGGAAGCGTTAATTTTATTGAACAAGTCAAACCTCCAACTCCTAAATTTTCTTCACCCCCTAAAACAGCTGCTAAGAGCAGCATTTTTTCTTCCTCAGTACTACCATCAGAGTTCAAACAAGACATTTTGGAGAACGCCATAACTAAACGTCACTGGAGCAGACCATAGAGAAACAACACTGAATTGAGAAGGGAAAAGAGGGACCATTACTTAGCTTAGCTTAGCTTAGCTTAGCTTAGCTTAGCTTAGTGTTCTTTGTGTACCGGCCTTAAGAAGCAGGTAGAGATAGATAACGGGTGAGAGAGTGGAAGCAGTGACCTGTTTTATTCATTCTTGTCCCTCTTTAGATAAACTTATTCGATAACATTAGCGCGGCAATCTCATTGCAGGGCACGTCCAAGAAAGAACAAGTAAATAAAGTGTGAAATTTTGAAATTTTGCACTATTTTGGGGAAACTATAAAAATACTTTGCCACTGGCACAATATGGCTCATTGGACTTGGCAATGTTGGTTGGGTATTTCTGATACTTTCAGTTTGTCAGATCCTCCAGTAAACAGAGAAGAGAAAACGTTCGTTAGCTGTTTCCTACTTCAGAGTGCCTCCCTAGGTGGTGGATATGGGGATGCCCACCTCTGCTGGGCGCTTGGCGGACTCGGGAGTGAAATCCCGGGCACTGTGGAGGGCCCAGCGGGGGAGGGTACCGGGGGCGTAATATACCTGGGGTGGACTAAATGTAACTAGGGGTGGTTGAATTTCAATTAAATTAAGAGCCAAAATATGTGTTGTAATGTTAAAAAGGAAATGTATATTGTAATTGAAAAAGGAAATTCATATTGTAATTGGTAAAGTAAAGTCAAAGTTATGTGGAAAAACGGCCCGGATTTAAAGTTTGTAAGATACCGGGCCTGTAAACACTGAATAAATAAATAAAACTTCAGAGTTAATAGGTAACAAAAGTATTGAAATCAGTCTCGTTTGTCCACCACAGAAAGGGGTCGTGTTATTTATTCTAAAGGTTTTAGATGAAATATAANCCTGCCCCTCAGACCCCCCTCCTGTGTAAGCTATAGACTAAACATCATACAGAGAAGTTGTATATGAATGATAGGGGTAAGGGACTCACGGTATAATAATTATAAAACTGCATGTAGCCTACCCATACCTTTGACTGTGACTGTAATCATCACTAAAATCACAAACCTAATGTTTCGTTGCTCAGCTACTTTTCAGCTGCTGGCTTTTATTTCAAAAACATTTTATTTAAATAGTGGTCTAGCCCCCTTCCCCCACCCAGCCTTGCAAACCTTACCTTTAAATGTGTTGAAATAAAATAGATAATGAATAATATTAACTTTTTCTATATCAATAGTGTTTTGTTTGTTTTTTACAAAATTGGCCACCCCTCTGATTTTTACGCCTTGGGCTTTGAGCTTTCCTCTAAATTCAGCATTGGTTTGAACTAATTCAAATTTAAATATATTTTATTGGATTTGCTAAAGGGCGACTTAGTTGATAGCGCTTCAAATAGTGTGGCCCTCAAAAATGTTTAACTCAAACCTTTAAAATGCAAAATCTAAGAGGGGGGTCGTGTGTTTCAGAAAAAAGTGGGAACTGGAATAATTTGTTCGACAAATAAATACCTTATAATACTTTGATTGGTAAATTTGTGTGTGCACGTGTACACTACGTTGTATTACTCTTGCGGGCTTTTCACATATTTTAAACTAAATGGATTTTGAATTAGGCAGGTGGAATTCAGATAACTGTATTTGCGTGGAGGGAGAATGTAAAACCATTTATGAAAAGACTCGGTACACCGGGATGTAAATAGAACCCCTACTTCTGCGTCATTAACCAACCAGACCAGACTAGACAAAGCTCACGCCCCAGCCCACGTGCCCTCCAAAGTGGGTTAGAATAGGTTGATACTAATGATTGTGTTGCACATTGTGTCACAGCTGCTCGGCGCTGTGAGCATCAGACCAACTCTGAAAGATGACTCCTTTGATTATGTGATTGGTCAAGCCATAGATGCCATTGAGAAGCTCAAGGTCTTCATCAGTAACAGCACCTCAGTAGCGGAGAGCGCCATCTCTGACGTCGTTGAGGGAGCTTACAGCGCAGTCACCCAGAGAATCGAGGAGGCTCAGCAACAAGGGAAGACGCTTGGTATCAATGTGAGCCTCTGCGTGGACGGTAAACAGGCGGCAATGGATGCCAATACTGATAATATCTCCAAGGCCGCAGTGGAGTGCGTCACCTCCAAGGCTGATGAGGCCATCGATGACCTTGAGACCATCCTGGTCAGAATCGAGAGCGCCAAGGTGGATATTCAGGAGGCCGAAGACGTACTTGCCAGTTGTGGTGCTAGCGTTAGCTGTATCCTTGAGGAGACGGAGAAGGTCATCAAGAAGATCGCTGAGCTAGGAGGTTCCATCACAACGTCGGTAAACGACGCCGTCAATCTGTACAACACGTTCCCTGAGCAGGTGGAGGCCTGTGAAGCCACAGCGCTTTCTGAGGCTCAAACCGATTCACTCTCGTTTCTTGAAGAGCTAGAGGCTTGCTTGGTGTCTCAAGGCCTCCCCGAGAAATCTCGCGCGTGATTAGGGTTGAGGTGACGCCTCATTGCTCTCAATGACTCGATAAGATAATAGTATGTATCTCTTGAAAAAACAATAAAACTCAAGTTATTTCAAAACCTATATTTTTAATGTTTAATTGTTTATTGTATTGATCGCTAAATTGGTAAATAACATACCTACTTTGTCAGCGTTAAATTAATAGGTCGCAATTGAACACATTCATTAACAACGTTATCTACCTGTGATGTAACGGCAAGTCTAGAAAGGATTTCTCATGTTGGTGTATTTATGTTCTATCAGAGGCTCTGGAACAGGGGGGCTGGGGGGTCTTTAGCTCCCCTTGTTTTTATCTTGGAGGGCTGGGACTATATTAAGCCCCCCAGACCCCAAATATTTCCCAAGTAAATTCAAAAACCATGTATAAAACATACATCAACTACTATCAGTTTGGTAGTTTTAGGAAATAAAGATATACATTTATATTTTATTTAATAGAAAACCAAAGTGCTCTGAATTTACAGTTTATTTTTCTCACGAGAGAAAGAACTCGTTCACAAAAATATAGTAATAACATTAGGCCTAGTTGTGATTGCCGTAAATATTAACAATACCAGAATAGTAAAGTCAAAGGGTAATACTTATTGACCTTTTTGCTACATATATGAATAAATTGACAGTTGAACTGTAGGTTTAATTTTAACCCGAGGCGTATTTTCAACCACAGTTCAAATTTTATTTTTGCCATATATTTTTTAACCCTAAAACATTAAAAAGCTGGACATAAATAAAATTAATACGCTTTCTTGTTTCGGTTTGAATAAAATTTCCTATTATTTTTAAACGTACGCTAAACATTGTGATATTATATATGCTTGTGTTGCATGGTTTGTAAGAAAAATACTAAACATTTAATCAATCTTAGTTTAAAGGTCCATTAAGCTGACTTCCAAAATGTGAGCCTTTACAGGGTTGATATGTACACTTAGTTTATCCTAAGAGGTAGCAGGCCTACCTTACATAGTTCAACTATGGCATAGCTCATATGATAGAAATATAGCATGGGCATAGCGAGGGGTATGGTGTTTAAGCCCCCCACATCTCCCAAAAGTTTTCTGAAGTTTCTAATGTTTATTGCAAAAGAGTGTTTGTGAAATAATTTATCTTAATTTGACACCGCAATCCGATTCTCAGAGATAGTAGTTTATCCTCTAAAAGCATCCATTTTTCAAAAATGTGTCAGGGGAAGACCACTTCAAATAGATTCTTTAGGCATTAAAATAGCTTTTAGAGGCACCCAATTTTTAAAAGAAATTGTTGGAGGAGGACTGCTCCAATTAGTCTCTAGGATTATCCAAATTTAAAAAAAATCGCAGGTCTACTCTAAATTTCTCTTAAATTAGTATAATTTTCAAAAACTCTTTACTTTTGAGAGTACAACTCCAAGTACATTCTAAGGAATCCAATTTTCACAAATTAACTGGGAGGAAGAAAAAATCATAAAAGAAATTTCAGGGCATCCAATTTTTAAACATTAACTGGAAGGGAGAAAAATTCATAAAATAAACAAATCCTAATATCTCCCCTTCACCCCACTACACAAAATATAAATTTCCACCACCACTTTTTAAAATAATTTTCTTATTTCTCAGAAGTCTTAATATCATGACTTACAATTTGGAGTTCTCCCAAAATTAAATTCTCCCTATGCCCATGAAACTATGACTGTTACCTTTCAGGGTAGACGGAGTGTACATGGTTGGACAACAGACAAAATCTATAAAATCGAATTAATTAGGTGTGCTTTTTTGCAATAATTTGTTAAATATGAAGTAGAGAGCATAATCAAGTATAAACTATTAGTTTTATCCCCAACTATTGTGATTTCTTTATGATCTTTGTATCAAGAATTTAGTAGAAGGCAATGAAAATTATGAGATTATAATTATAAAATACTGGGAAAGTAAATATTCTCTGGTCTGGAAAACCTGGGGAAGTAAGAGAATTTTAAAGTGTAGGCCTTATCATCGCTGTTTGAAAGTGAGTAAAATAAATAAATTTTATCAGCAAAAAACAGCTGGGTTTAAAATGTTAATCAGCCGTGACCCTTAATAATATATTTCAAATGAAAGGACACCAGAATGTAGGAACAATGTTTAGTCATTAGCCTTAAATTACGTCATAGTATGTAGGGTATTTGTCGAGAGGCTCAAAATAAATTCAAAATATGATTAACCACAAAAGCCCTGTAATGGGTTGTTTTGCATTTCATTAATAACTGACTTGCAGTGTGAACTATCAAGAATTGTGATTTTACTCAAAACTTTTAAATTAACATTTTATCTGTATTTGAGAGATTTTCCCTCGATTAAATATTGTAGGAAGACATTTTGATATTTAAAGATTTTCCTCCCAGACGTTTTACGCCCTCCGCTTACATTATTCTTATTGTAAGTTGTAGATAACCTGGCATTCCCTAAGACCCGTAGCGCCTACATAAATGTAAGAAATATTTCTTTGTTTGTGTACAGTAAACTATAACTACGATTTTAAAGAAACTCAAAATATCTTCTTGAATCATCAAATTTTCAAAAAAAAATCACAGGGTAAGTTTACTTTAAATAGCATCCGCAAGCAATCAATTTTAAAAAAGTTTCCAGTTAAGGAACCCTTTAAATAGCTTTTAGAAAATTCCAAATTTAAAAACATCTTCTGGGGGAGAACCACTCCAAATAACTTCTAGAAGAGTTTAATTTTCCTCAATTTTTCTAAGTGTGGATCACTCTAAATAGCTTCTAAGGGTATCCAAATTTCGGAAAATCTCGGGAGGAGGGCTTCCGATTCCTCTTTTGGCTTTGGAGCCAAGACGTTAAAAATACCTTCCTTTTTGTTCTCTTTTTTTTTATAATCGCCCTTATTACATAAATACCATTGGATAGTGTCATTACCTATAAAATAACAATATAGACAGGACCTACCTATAATTTTTAATCGTTGACCGAACAAAGCTGCCACACTCTTCTCCACACAAGTTCCTATTATGTTGTTACACTATACATAATGACAACGAAGACCTACAAAAAAAATTACTATTTGTGAAAAATATATCTCCTTCAAACAGCTTCAAAATTCATCCAGGGTCAAAAAATTTACCCGGTCAGGACCTCCGGACTCCCTCTCAGTTAAGCCCCCTCCCCGTCCCCCACTTTCAAATATCTTCCTGAGCCCCTGCGTTCTATGCGGTAAATTTTAATTGAAACTGAAATAAAAACCACAAAGTATTAAATAATTCAAAAAATTGTCCTACACTGTCATAGATTTTTTTTTTAAATTGCAAAGTAGTATTTTTTTTTCCTACAACTTAGGTTATTTGGTTTATTCATGAAAGTGGCCTGCAGGAATCTTCCTGCCAGGAGGTAAATTAAAAATGTCCGTGTAAGGATATGTCTTTCTAAAAGAGAAGAAAACAAAAAAAGTATGATTTGTAAATGCAGATAAGTGCTATCCAGGTGCAAATAGTAGAGTGGGTGTGTGTACTTGTCACCGAAAGAGGGGAAGTGTCATCAGCAGGTAAACTCTGTACCCCAGATCCATAGTATCGTAAGTCACAACTGGTCCACTTTTCAGGAGAGCCCAAAAACATATTCTAACTCTGTTCACGCTTCAGGGCAAGACAGAGAAGTCTTATTATAACTTTTTTAGCAGTTAAAATGTAAAAGTCTACAACATTTTTTTTTATCTTTAGAAGAATTTTTCTTTAATACAGTTAGTTTTATTAATAAATGGACTTACGATGTTGTGGTTCTAAACACAAGCAGTTAA
>CABFWB010004281.1:14062-31780 GCA_902151455.1 Timema bartmani
GGGGGGGGGTGGCACTCGTATGTTTTTTACGTGAGGCAAATAGTAACACTCATTCTTAAACAATTACATCTTTTTTTAGATTAAAAAATGACACCTTGACACGGGAATCGAACCCGGGACCTTTGGCTTATTACGCCAATGCTCTAACCACCGAGCTATCCTGGAGTCGTCCCGCGCCCAGGGTCACCATAATTTATTCCTTTATTTCTCACGTAACTATCTTTCTCAATTACATGTGTTGTTGTTAATATATGGTGGACTGTGTACATGTGTAAAATGTCACATGAAACCTTTCCAGTGTCCAAAGAAAAAAAATAGTATTATATTTACTTTATCTGTGTTACTTTATTATGAATATATTAAGTTTTATTTTAAAATAGTAACGATACTTAAAATTCATTTATGTACTTTTGTTCATAAAATGAGTGAACAGATATTCCCATGATAACGCCATACATCGATTTAATTTATTTAGAGCGCTTATATAAATACCGCACTCATTGAAATACATTATCGCCGTACAGCTACAAAATGCATTAATGCGTTTCTAAAGGTCAACTTCCTTAAAAATTACATGTTTGGTTTATTAAATAAGTGAATAAAAATTCAGTAAATGATCGTCTACTCAAGATGACATAAATACAGAAGAAGTCCATCAGTTGTGTGCGCTTTTGCGTGTCAGCGATATTCTCTGGGCTTACTCTGTAATATGCTAATGAGCAGACATATACCGCCAAAGTATACACACTTCCAAACCAGTATGCTTAAGTGTCAGTACAGAACGCTATAAAGGGAGACGATATAATTATTTAATAGTGATATCATAAAAATCACGCTGAGATAAGAGCACCTCAATTGAGAATACTTGTACTGATATGTGGTCTAAAATTTTGTTTAGTTTGCATGCTGTTTATTTAGTGCAGTATAGTTAAAGCAAAGCCTTTGGTTCGAATCGTGATACAAACAGCATTTATATATATTCTATATGATAGTAAATGTCCAGAAATTATCAGCAATACTCAACATTGCCGTGTTGATGATGTTTATCGATTCGGCAACAGCTAGGAATCAAACTGGGTTTATTGGAACCAAAGATTATGTTATTCTCATTATGTTAAAATTAGCTTTAATAAAACACATTGAAAGGTGGATTTAAGGGCAAGGCCTAGACTTACTATAAAAATGCAGGCCTCAAAGTTCACAATTAAAACACATCACAGTAATTTGGTGCTCTTAGGTCACTTCTTCAGTGGAAGGAACTAAATTACTTCTAGCGTCCTACTAATGTTAATCAAATATAGCCATTTGGCCACTTTTTTTTGTTTGAAATTAATTTCTTTTTATGTAGGGCTACCATTTTTTTTCAAATACTAAATCCGTAAAAAATATATGTAAACTTAAAATTGGGACAAGAATACATTTACGAACGGGACATCTTGTAAAATTTTCTGTTTATTAAATGTGTGTCTTTGGTTGTTATGTAACTTATAAATTAAAGGTAAATTATTTTATAATAATGGAAATTGATATAAATAAGGAACATGGGAAAATGAACTAATAAGTGTAAATTTAATCAAGAAAGCCCACCTACCTAGAGAAAGAGGGAAAATGTGGGAAGGATCCATTGCACATAGGTGACATCTTTCTGTCTTCAATAGTAGAAACGGTTGCACACACATTTAAACACAAAACTAATAATATTTCGGCATTGTCGCATCGAAAATTGTTGGTTTTCTACGCTCTTCACGTGACAGCAGTGAAATTAGGATCAATCAAACCGTTATTTAATTTCTTTTTAATAACCGTATTAAAATTTTGTTGTATTCTTTAAAAATATGTTAAAATTGTTGTTAACATTTAGTTACCATTTCTTTCTTTTTCTTCCTACGTTCATAATTTTTCCAAGATTCGAAATTAAATTGAATTCGAGATTCAGAATTTGTAGGTAAATAATCAAAATCAAAGATCTGGATTAATTAAAAAAAAAGGGGGGGGAGATTCTACCCAAATGACATTTGAACGGTTGGTAGACCTAGTCATGTGTCGTTGTTTTATACTTGCAAGTGTTTAATTTTTGTTGATACTGAAATATGTGTGTGTGTATATATATATATATATATATATATATATAAGTTTAGATATATTTACATACAAATATTGTTTTATTTTATAACATATTTTTATTTGTGTGCCAGAAACACTCGAGTTTTGTTTGGACTTGAATTAATGTTCGTTTGACCACCATATTCCAACTTTTGACATCGCTTGGGTTCTGCCCTTAACGAAGGCCAGTATTTTGTGTAGTGTCATTAAGAGCAAGCATCCTTGTCTCGGTTAAGATCATCGCGGTGATTCGCCCCCAGACGCGTGACTTTGGTTCAGATCTTAGTGAGGTCGAAAATTTCAATATTTTACGTAGTTGTAAAATTGAGGTAAAATTGATTCAGAGCTCATTGTAAGCACAATTCTAAGTGCTAGTTGCACCACATGGGTGTTAAGCTCCTGCAAACACAATAATTAGTGAAATAAGAAGGGTGGGAGGGTTGCGTCCGTCAGATTCAAGGAGTTCTCACGTTTTTTTATATGTATTTAAAAGGGCAACTGACTGTATTTGGTAGCACTATCATATCTGCGATTAACTACTTACACAATGCCATAGAAATCTAATTATTATTTTGGTATTGAATACAGAATGTGATTCATGTCCTCAATTGTCAAATTAATCTAGCCTCATAGTCCAAGGTGCAAGTGAAATATCTTAGGCCAGTGCTTTCCAAACTTTTTGGGAATGGGGCCCGATTTTTAAAGCAACAAATTTTTCCACTACAAAGTTTTAATGAACACGAAAAAGGGGGAGGGGTGATTTTTTTACACTTTTATATTTCCTACTGTTTGTTTTCATGCTCTTTTTATTTTATTTTAAATTATTTCATATTTTCAAATAACTACACAAATTTTCACATTTCAAAAACTTTTTTTGCGTCACGCCAAAAATCGGCTCTCGCTTCCCTAGTGTGTTAAATGGCCTCTTGAGTTTTATTTTTCGGTTGAACAACTTTTGACTCTTGAATTGTCAGTTTCGTGCTTGATTTCAATAGAGAAAAAAAAATCTTAGTTTGTGCCTCATAAAAGTTATTCAAGATTTTATGTTCTACGATTGTCGTGCTATTATTTGGTTTAAAACATTTTTATTTTATTTTATTTTAGTAACATCCCATGCAATATTAATAAAATATCATTGTTTTATAATGTATGATGTAAAGTTTATCTTGTATAGTAGTAAAATATAAAGTATATTAGCACTGATCAAAACACGATGTCGAAAGATATTCGAGGGATGCTATTTTATGTGGTGTAGAACAATCTCCGATTATAAGTATAGTGTATTAATGTATTGTTTCGCTGTAATCCGCAAACTCTGAACATCACGGAACTTTCCTTTCTTTCTTGTTTCATAATACATAGCAATGATGCTTTATGACTATCTTATTTATAATTAATTATAAGTTTGTTAGTTATTATAAGATGTACAACTCGTTTTACATACAATTTGTCATCTTTGGAAGGAGCTACATGAACATATAAAAGAGGACACATACACATTATTGCTTTTACGAATGTAAACAGTAACACAGTTCACACTTAACTCTGCTGCCACTGGACAAAAGGTGTAATGGGTTGCCTCTTGAAGGAAAATCATTCGTTACCACCCAAATCTCCTAACCTAGGTTTCATTCTATCGGAACTTCCTCGGGAGGAATTGTGAAACGCGTTTATGAAACTTTCCGAGAGATTAAATAAAAGGAGAGACAAAGGAAATTGATAAAGAATTGAAAAGACATTCAGATAGGAAATTGTAAACTGAACAAATGAGATATGTCCTTCGTGTTATTTCTTCCTTTTACATGTTCCTATCTAAATATCCTATCGTTCATCAACATGATCAGTTTCCAGCCACTAGCCGGGTCTGTTTGGAACATAAGCCTCTCCAACATATATCCTTTCTCTTCTCCTCCACAATGACCCAGTCTCCTCTCTCCTTAACACTTCTCTGTACGCCCTTCAGCCATTTGTTCCTTGGGCTCCTTCCTTCACTTCAACATCCAACATCTTCTTTGGTATCCTCTCCTCCTCCATTCTCCTCACATGGCTGTACCACCTTAGTCGTGTCTTCTCTATCCTCCACTGGCTCCTCAATTATCCCTCTCACCATTTCATTTATCATTATATCCATTCTTGTCACTCCTATACTATTTATCAGCCCTTTCGTTTAACAGGCTTGAGTTCAGCTCGTATCCTGCCTCTATCGTTACCCACATTTCCTCTGCGTATGTCAATATTAGTACATAGTACGTCCTGTAGATCACACTCCTATACACTTCCCCGGCACGTCCCTGCTCCAAAATTATATTTCCCACACCTCTGGCAAAAGCCCCTGAATGATTTTCTTTTCTTTTAGGAAGTTTAGTTGCTCGTTTCACACCCCGCCTCCCACCTGACGAGTTGCGATAGAAAGAAACCTAGGTCAAGAGATTGAGAGTTAACGATTTACTTCAAGAGGCAGCCATTACCTCTTTGTCCAGTGGCAGCAATGTTGGCAGTGTTCCTCTCTTCATTGTGAAAGAGATATTCTGTTTGTTCCTCTTTTTTTCTTTTTTTTTGTGTACCTTTTTTCCATTTTGCATAATGTAATTAATTGATTAATATAATAAACTATAGTGGGAGCAATACGAATACCATAGTTTCTCATTAGCAGTACTTTAGATTATACAAATTATATACACAAATAATATACCATAATAATGTTCTGGCAGCCATTAGGTGTGGGTTAGGCGTTAAATGTTTTAATGTTTACACTCACTTTGTACCTACATACATTAATTATTTCCCTAATATTGATGCATATATATATTAACATATTTGTTTTATCAGTAATATACATTTCACCACTGAGTTATTCATTTTGGCTATAGATGGTTGTTCCAGCCAAATGTATAATAATATCTTTCCCCAAGCTGTGTTTATTTTATTTGTAAACCATTTTCATTAGTGTCTTGATAATTAAGATGGATGTGACTGAGATTATCTCGGATTACTGAAAACTTGGACTATACAGAATAATATGTGAAAAGTCAGTCGAGAAGCGGAGTTGAGTGTTAAAAGAACGCTTAGTAAAAAGTCACTACACAATTAAAAGGAAACAGACTGATATGATTTATGAAAACTTGGCGACCAAACACGATACTAGGAATGGACACTCTAAATAAAGCACACACATTCGGCATGAACGGAAATTTGTTAGCGTTACTGAAATTGTAACTTACTCTTCTATTTTTAGACACCCCAAAAGGGCGGGAGGAGGAATCGATTCTCGGAAACTCACTAATCCTGTATGAATCCATAGTGTTCATTATCGAATCCGAATCTTGGCTAACTTACTCAAATCGAATCCTATGTTTAAAAAAAAAAGTCGAATCTGAATGGAATCTTATGCTAAATTTATTTTGAATCGCGTTCTAGTCGAGTACCATGTTTTAAAAAAAAATTGGATCAAATGTTTTATTTTAAAATAAAGGTTCAGATCTGAATCAAATAATTTATTTTAGGCTTAGTATGATGAGGTTTCAAATCGAATCTCTGTTGAATATTTTACCGTGTAAAGTTTCCAAATCCAGTCCAATAATAAACTATTTAAAAACATTTTTATAAACAGCACTAATCTAAAAAGGTTAAAAATCAAATAAAGGTCACACCACTTTTTTAATCATAGTGTAAAGGTTGATTAATATCTACTTAAATGTGCTCCTAGATACTTTTTAAAAATACAAGATATTCGCTGTCACAAACAACTGTCACCCACGTCATTCCTTTACGACCTGGAACTCAATTTATCTCTACACTCTACCACACAACCAGGGTCTGGTCTTAGTATTTTAATTTGTAAGTAAGTATGAATTATAGATTTGAATTTGGAGGGTAGAACCATCGAATTCGAATCTAAGAACTATTTTGATTCAAAATTTTGAATCAAATCTAAATCTTACAATATTAAGACTCAAAATTTCGATTTGGATCTTAAATTTCGAAGGTTACCACAGGTGGTAGGCGTGTACCTACTTCTCTCGATTCCGATACCTTGCTCGATACTATAAATTCATCTCCTCGATACTTGATAGCCTATTCTATACCATTAAACATGAAATTAAATAAATCCTCATTTTGTAAGCATAAAAACTAGGTCAAAAGAAAAAAATTTAATTTAATTTGAGCTGGCCGATTCATTTGCTCACCACTCCATTGCCAAAGCGCTGAGGAAAATCGATCTTATGAAGTGAATATTTACTCGACTATTTCAATACAAAATAAGTGTTCTCCCTAGGTTCCTTTTCGAAATACACTTCCCTTTGATAAATGAAAATTAACCTTGTGTCCACCGTGACCATATTTATAAGCGGCAAAGGAATGGCTTGTTTATATTGATTTTAGAGCTTAGCAAACAGAATAATAGGACAAAGCAAAACTACGAGTAACTAGTGTCTAGCCAATGACATTCAAAATCAACCATTTGAGGAGTCTACCATGTTGAATACTGGAGAGTGGTATCAAGATTTTTTAGCGTATAGTATCGATTATTGCGATACTAGTCGATACCATGGGAATCGAGTATTGGAATCGGCACAGACCTACTTTAAATCCACCATCAACCAACACCTCTTTACATATCACAGCACTCAACCAGATTATTTACTCAATGGCATTAGGAACTCGAAAGCTCATTACCGTAATTATAAAAGTACACTACCAATTCCTATCTTGAGCTAGTTCTATTCAGTCCACCTCATTACAACCTATCCCTATCTTGAGCTAGTTCTAACCAGTCCGCCTCATTACACCCGATTTCTTGCAGGTCCATTCTAATGTTATCCACACATATGTGCCTAGGTATTCCTATTGGTCTCTTCCATTTAGGCTTGCCAGTCAGTACCCTGAACACTGTTCTAGATTCTCCCATTCGCGCTGCATGTTTTGCCCACTGTAATTCATAAGACTTGACTATCCCAACAATGTCTTGTGATGAATACAGGTTATGTAACTCTAATTATATTACTAGCTATTTTTATATTGAATCAGTGAATTTTATAAATATCATTCACTTCAGCAATTGTTAATGATAATTACATCCGAAGGTATTTAACCAAGAGTGTAAAAATCTTTTGAAGGCATTCTTTGCTTAAGACTTTGTGGGTGAAATTAGAAATAATACTGGACTCATTATTTGCTGTTACAAATAGTACTTCTGTTTAAAATTGTCCAAATTTGTAAACTAGTGCATATAAAAAATTTGCAATATAAAATTGAATATTTTCAACAAATTTTTGAATACTTTTGCTTTTTAACAATAATAATCATCATCAACAACTGTTTACAGCCTGTGGCCAGGTCAGTTTAGTAAAAGTCCTCCATCTTCCTCTATTCTTCCACCACTTTTACTCTTAATTTATTCCATTCTTCTTCTCTCACTTTAACACATTATTTTATCTGCTCCTCCCCCCATCTCTTTCTTGGCCTCCCCTGCGGTCTTTTTCCTACACAATTCATTTACAACTTTTTCTTCGGCATTCTCTCTTTTTCCATACTCATTACATATTCATAAAATCTCAGTCTTGCTTCCTCTACTATCTCATATACCCCCAACTCTTTACCAGATAACTTCACTCCTAATCTTGTTTCTCCTCGTGACAGCTAACATGCTCCTTACAAATTTCATTATCATGGCCTCCACTTTCCTAGTCTCTCTACATTCACATTATTGAACAAAAATTTCAAATTTGATTACAAAGCTGGGTAAAGAAATAGCCAAATATCTTTTTAAAAAAATACAAATTTGTACATGATTTGCCTCTTGTATAATTTAATTAACTCACTTTAGTTATTTAACATAACGCACACCAAACCAAATTAACTTAACCTAACCAAGTTATATATTCTATCAATGGATATGGCATTTGTTTAGTTTTAAAGGTTCACTTACTATACAAAATATTAATATTTTATTCCTAACAACTATTCAGTTTAAAAAAAATGAAAAGTGGTCAAATAAGATCTTCTTTTTAGTAATACTTGTATTTTACAACCAACACACTTAAAAATAAACTAGAATAACCCTGCAATAAACTAGAATAACCCTGCAATAAACTTGTGAAAATTAGTATAAAGTGAGTGTATTCGTTCAATTATGTTTTGTAAAATCATGTAGATTTATTTAATTTCTTGTACTGTTCTACGTTTATATGTCGGTTGTTGTAGTGTTCTACTTAAATATTGCATATCATTTAAAATCAATCTACGATAATTGATGTCTTATTCCTGACTATGTTCATAATGTTTAACATATTTCTCAGCACAGACCAAAGAAAAGGTTAATTCATAAAATGGTGTATTATATAAGAGATAGTTGTTTTATGTTGATGTATGTTGGTATAAGGAATGTACTAAATACAATAGGTGGAAGTATTGTACTAACGGCATAGAGCCGACCCATTGTCGCTGGTGACTGTGGTATCATTGATAGTTCACGGTAGCCGATGATTTCCACATGTCCATCACAGACTCTGCCTTAAAATATGAGTGAAGAATAACCCTGGACACGGGAAAATTCCTGGTTAGCTCGGTGGTTAGAGCATCGGAGTTCTAAGCCGAAGGTCTTGGGTTCGATTCCCGTGTCCAGGTGTCATTTTTCAACTAATTTAATTTAATATCCTAAATAGATCTTAAAACGTCTCCTGAAATTATTTTTTTCCTCGATTTTGTGCCTAAATGTGCTATAAAAAAAAATGGCAGTCAGTGCCATGAATACATCTGGAAACTGGATTTCCATTTTGAATATATAAGAAACTATTTATTGATAGTTGTATATACATAACCTTTCTGTTTCTTGTTATATAAATATTGTTTTGACTCATATAATGTATAAAATATCAATATATATGTATAAGAAATCTCCTGAAGTTGCTTGGTCACAAATAGAAACATTCGCAGCAATCATATCACAGAGTGTGCTTTAACTTGTGATTTATTGAGGAGACATCACATCATAAAGATGATAGCGATTTTTAGAAATGTTGTGAACCAAATGATCCTATCATTGAAATAACCCCCAATTTTTTTTCCCCATCATTTAGTTTTGTTATTTTGTTTAAATATATCTGATTTTTCAAATTATTTTAAGTCATAGGCTAAAAATATATATTTAGTTATTATTTTGTGTTATTGTTGTTACTAATCCAATGTTTATCAAATTGTACCAGTTTATTTTTAAAGCATACACTTGGCATCATTGCAACAGTGACATTGCAACACTGTATACTTTGATTGATCTGATAAAAAAAAGAATTCTTATGTACCTTTAAATCTCAAGTAAATGGTAAATGGAAGAAAAGGAAAGTCTTGAATTTTTTGTGTCCCTTTCCTCTTGACCAATTTAATTAAGTTGTTACCCGCTTCGGTGGTCGCATGGTCTAAGGCGCTACTGTCGCAGTTGACTAGACCGTCTATGACAGGGAGATCTAGGTTCGAATCTCGATCGGGTGTACTGAGGATTTTTTTTTCTCAAAATGGTTTTACACTCGCCCTCCACGCAAATATGGGTACACTTCCTCTAAATAAACCTCCCTAGTCCCAGTAATGTAATTAGTACATAAGTGTATAACCTGAACGAGTATTAAGATGCGGTGATAAAAAAAATAGGTTTTTTGTATCTTACGACACATTCAGGCTATTCACATATTTACAATGATGAGGAAGAGATGAAAATAAGGGGTGTAAATGCACTCACATTTGCATTGATGGAGGGTGTAAGTTAATTTGGGAAGGGGGGGGGGGGAGGAGAAAAAATTCCAATACATCCAACTAGGTTTTGAACCTCAAACCTCTCCGTAAAACCGATTCCTTTATCTACCCACATCACTAATGCAAGCAATATATATTTAGCGCCGCGTCTTTCTATCTGTTAAGGTTATATGCATATGTACTAATTACGCTAATAAGTTTGGGATGAGGAAGGTTGAATCTAGAGAAAGTGTACTCGCGTTTGTGTGGAACTAGAGTGGAAAACCATTTTGTAAAAAAACCTCAGTGCACTTGACCGAGATTCAAACCCTGTTCTCCCTGCCATCGGAATTCTAATCCAACGTGAGTGTGACACCTTGAACCATGTGGCCACCGAAGCGGGTTATTCAGATAGGGTTATTGTTGGAAGAAGGTACAGGAAATGGAAATGGGGATGTCAAAAACTCTCATGAAGTTGTGTTGCCCGTTCCCCCACTCCTCCCTGACGAGTTCCGATAGAACAAGACCTAGATCGGGCGGTAACGACCGATTTACTTCAAGTGGCAGCCATTACCTCTTTGTCCAGTGGCAGCATTGTAAAGTGTAAATTGTATTCATCGTAGAAGCCATTATTGTGTTAGTTCCTTTTATTTGTTTTTATCAGTCTTTCCTGTACCTTCATCCATATATATATATATATACAAAACATATCACAAAAGGGGAAATAAGTTTTACTTAAGAGATATAATAGTGTTATTGGCAGGTATTATTATTGTTTTTGTCAAAGTAACGGGTATTTTAATTTAAAAAAATCCCCTATATTTCCTGATCTGCTCCTTTCAAAGATGGTGAAGGAATACGCACACAATATATGTCAGCAGGTTATTTACCAAATATTATAGTTGGGATTTAAGGAATTGTTTGAACGGAGTAAGGATGCAACTTGTATTTAAATAAAGCTGTTGTCTACATAAAAGTAAAAACTTAACAATTTAATATATCATTCAAGGTAACAAAACAACATAATATAAAAACAAATACCAATTCAACAATGTTGTTGTGAACAAAAGTACAAGCATGTCAAAGAAAATGAAAGGTTTTTTTTTATTAAAATTAAATGAAATTGAGACGGAAGCTAGGTTCGGAAACAAGTAGCCAACGCTCTGTTTGTCAATGAACCGGTTTCAACCATGGGAATCGCCGCGCCGCCGTATTAACAGCTCATTTACGCAACGTTGTTGTAGGCGTATATTTTCGTCGTTCGATGTAAATCATCAGATTTTCACTTTGCGTAGGATTCAAGCATAGATAGTTTGAAACGTTGCCGCATCTATACAAACGAGTAAAGTTCCATTTTTGTCTTCTTTTAAAGTTCTCGGAAACTGTAGCAATTACATTTTCATAACGCACGTTCACGTGAGGGATTAATCGCTCGCAGAATAGAGGGAGCGTGGTCTTGTTGTTTTAGAGAAGAGTTTGTTTCCGTCTCACCCCTGAGGGGGAAAATTTTGTTCAAAGCGTAGAAAGATGAAGGTTAGTGCCCCTTGTGGACGGGGAAGTCGGCGTACCAACCAAAAGCTCCATGGTGGCCAGTGTGGGCACCATAATCAACGTAGTCGTGTCCGTCACCGCCGCCCCCGCCTCCGCCCCCGTGGGCTCCTCGCTGGAACCTACCGCCCTCCTCCTGTACCTGGAACATAGGCATTCAAACATTTATTAATTTGTGGGATAAAGTGAAATTGTGTTTGTGGTTATGAGCTCTTATATCGTTTCACCACGTCTTTGTAGCCGTTCAGGCTATACAGGGATTATGAAGGCAGAATTGTATAGGAAATGTAACCGCATTAGCATGGAGGGAGAGTGGAAAACTAAAAAAAAAAGACCAAGATTCGAACCTTGATCTGTAATCCAGTATAACACCAGAGTGACATGTTAGACCATGTGATCACCAATACGGTGGTCCCTTAGTGTTTTATAAATATGTGACCACTTTGTTGCATAAAATATAATTAGGAGAATCGAGCATGACCACCTTTGAGATAGGTTTTCAGTTAACCGATATAAGTCAAGTGTGGCGGTCACTATTATAAACAGGTATTTACAAGTGCACCACCACGATGGAGATACTTTTTACCAAAGTTGTACTGGTGTCGATCGTGTTTTATATGCTTGACTATCTAATAAAGATTGTGGTGTTTAGACACTTCTAAAAAAATACTAATTCAAATATAACGAATGCACTGGAAGTAGTTTTATGCATATTTATTTGTGAAAGCTTCTTTCATTCTTTCTCCAGGCCAATGCTCGGTAATGTGGCAAATTTTGATTGACGAAAGAAAATACTTTTTTTTTCCTACCAGATTAAATAAGTTTTATGGCTTCATCGTGTGTGTGTGTGTGTGTGTGTGTGTGTGTGTGTGTGCGCGTGCGTGTGTGATTGTTGTGATTTGCTGTATCTGCGTACCAATATGACAGAGTATCGCCTTAATTCACTGACAATAGTTTTAATTGAAGGTCAATTGTTGGATAAAATGGTTGTCTGGCATCATCTACCAGTTCATTCAGCAGAAATCAAGGCGAAAAATATTATCAACTATTTTATTACTGTGTACATGTCATTATTTTATCTGCTAATGCAGACTTTATATTTTTAAATTACATAATATTTGAATTTGTGTGTTGTGATGGTGTAAGAGTATTTATTTTAATTATTTTAAGTCTTTGCTTAGATTCTTACTACTTATAAAACCTCACTATAATAAATAATAAAATAATATATGCACTTTTTATCTGTCACTACAAAGATATCACTTGTGTATATGGTATATGTTTGTTGGTGTATGAAGGGGGGGAATAGGGATTTAGAAGGTTAGAAACTAAGGTAGGAAAAGTGGGCGGCAAATTATCTAGTGCCTATGGGTGGTAGAGTCGTAAATCCGCCCCTGGGAATGGGACAATCATAATGTAAACAACTCCCTTTCCAGTGACGGCAGAAACTTATTTTACTATGGGGGGTATTTAGCCAAAAAAAGAGGGGGCTTTGAACTACTGTCATAAAAGGAGGGGGGAAGAGGGTAGTTGGAAACCTCCCCAAGCAAAAGTTTGAAAATTGGATGCTCCTCTAAGATATTTTAAATAGTCCTCTCCTGGAATTTCTATTTAAAAAAATGTAGATTGGTCTTCTCCCAGCTAATTTTTGAAAATGGAATACCTCTAAAATCATTTTACATTGCTCTTCATCGATTAAAAAAATTTTATATGTGACTTATAAAGGGCAAATTTTTGAAAATGTTATGTGTTTATAAGTTATTTAGAGTATGATTCAAGTCCATATTTCAGCTTCATATTTTTGACAGTATCAAAGGGGGAAAATTTATTCCAGGGGAAGGGTGGCGGTTAGGGGAATATTCCTCCGCCTCTCCCCTCTACAAAGTTCGGAGCCCCTATCCAGTCCAACAGTTCTGTGTGATACACACCTCGAGGTCAGCGTCCTTGATCTGCCTTGCGAAACGGGTCTGAGGCACCATCTCGATCACCTCCCAGCCCTCCTGGCCCCCAGGAGCCTCCCGACGGTACCGGCCCGGCTCGGCGTAGTCGGCTACCTCCACCACTTCCACGTCATCTAGTGGGATTGCCAAGAACCTCGGCCTAGCGCTGGCCAGGGCCCCAAGGCACACCACTCCTATCAGCATCTGAAGAGACAGAGAGTTATATAGTCGGCGTCATCGCATTTTTAGAAACAGGGTGGCCAACATTGACATACTTAAATCTTAAAACTATGAAAGTTCTATTAAAAATGACAGTTGCAGAACCAGTGACGTAACTAGGGGGACACAGGTGGGACACATGCCCTGGTCTTCGAATTTATTAGCAATATTAAGAACAATAAGTATAACTTTTTAAATAATAAAACTGTATTTTGTTTTTATTATTTTGTAACTGGTACTATAACGAGTAACCAGTTTGAGCACCAATATAATAATTCAGCCGTATTTTAAAGAACACTTTTCGAGGGGCATGATTTTTTTTATTAGCCCTGGGTGCCATCAACCCCAGTTATGCCTTTGTGCAGAACCCATGGCCGCTGTATGAATACATGAATGCACATGATTACACTGCTAGAGTAAGTATTTACCTTTCATGATTCCACTATAGATTAATTTACATGCATTGCCCAAGTTCATCGAATAATTTTACAACATGGTAAGAGGGGTGGGACAGAAAGGGCAAAACATTATTTTCATACATTTTTCCCCTATTGCCCTGCCCCCCATAACCCCTCTTCACACAAACACACAAAATCTAGAAATGGCCCAGCTGTGAAATATTAATATTTTTAGTATTACTCGTGACTTTTCAACTAAATGTATTGAAGAGTACAAAGTTCAACTTTCGGGCAATTGGTTTATGCACAGTTTAAATTATGGACAAACGATTTGCGCACAGTTTAAATTACGGACAGTTAGTTTACGCACAGTTTAAATTACGGACAGATGGTTTGCGCACAGTTTAAATTACGGGCAATTAGTTTACGCACAGTTTAAATTACGGACAGTTTATGCACAGTTTAAATTACGGACAGTCGATTTATGACCAGTTTAAATTACGGACAGTTTATGCACAGTTTAAATTACGGACAGTCGATTTATGCACAGTTTAAATTACGGACAGATGGTTTGCGCACAGTTTAAATTACGGACAGATGGTTTGCACACAGTTTAAATTACGGGCAATTAGTTTACGCACAGTTTAAATTACGGACAGTTTATGCACAGTTTAAATTACGGACAATTGGTTTCCTGCAAAGTTTTACTTACGTAAAATTGGTGTCAAGTAAAACTGCGCGAGAGCCAATTTCACGTAAAAGACAATTGATTTGCGCGCCCAAAAGTACATTTCTCGCTTTATAAATATTTTTCCGCCAAGTTGAGGAGGGCGCGAAGTATCAAAGCGTCCCGCAGTTGTTATCAGAGAAAGAACTCACCAGTCACTTCATGTCAACTGCTGTTATCAGAGAAAGAACTCACCAGTAACTTCATGTCGGCAGCGGTCGGTAGACGTGTTGGTTGCGGATGACTGAGGGATGACGAGTGAATGGATAGAAAGACAGACGAGACTCTTTATAAAGAGACTGTGACGAGAACTTTCTCCAGTCGTGGGGACAGGAACCGGGACAGGCCGATACCCCACGCTTTTTATCGGGCGATACCGTGATAAAAAAACAAACACGAGTGGACGAGCGGTCAGTGCTCTGTATGTAGTTGTTTTTTTTTGCCCACCAAGTCTTACTACCCGTACCACAATTACGATAATGTGTTGGGGATACGGAAGAATTAATTTGGAGGAAGTGTACCCGCATCTGCGTGGAGGAAGAATGGGAAGCCATTGAGCTTAAAAAAAAATTACCCTAGGCTCAGCCGATTAGGTGGCCGTATGGTCTAATGCGTCACACTCTGGACTGACGATGACGGGGAGATCCTGGTTCAATCCCGGGACGGGTGCACTGAGGGTGGTTTTACACTATCTCGATCTCTCTCCACGCAAATGCGGATGCATTTCCTTAACATTAAGCCTTCCTAATCCCTAACGGATTACTGTAATTAGTACATAGGCGTATAACTCAAACGGGTAGTAAGGCACGATGCTAATTTTTTTTTAAAACACCCAACCTGGTTTCGAACCCCGATCTCATAGGTCCGGTCTATTGCGAGAGTGACGTCTTTAGACCGTTCTACCACCGAAAGGGGGGGCGATATTTGTTGACGTGACGTAAGGGAGGAGGGAGGGGAATTGAACAGGTCCCTAGGACAGGATTTAACTCCTTGCTCGGGCTTTACAGTAGCTTTGTTGGGGTTATAATGGATGTACACTCCGTCCATAGTAAGGTTGTGATGGTACTATTTGTCCATGTTAAGATTGTAATAACGAGCTACACTATGTTCATAATAAGTTTGTGAGGGTAGGGCCTACTCTTTGTCCATGATAAGTAGAACCCGGATTTGTATGTAATTACATATTTTCGTCCTACCAGTTAGAACTGTTAAAAGCTAAATGTCGGCAAATTAGGTTGTTTGGGACTATATTTCCGGTTTTAATTTTACATAATCTCACATATTTTGACGAATTCTACATATTTTCGAAGATATTACATAAAATTACATATTTTGCGTGGTTTGTTTTTAACTGTGGTATTATTTTTATTCTTTCATGGGGAAAATACTTTTAAATTACGTATCACTAATTTTCAGGCATCATGTACTTTCGTAAAGAAATGTATACAGTGGAAGGATAGCACTGCGCAAATTCCAAATCAGGTAGGCTGGCTCGTCGGAGAGGGTTGCAGTTGCCGTAACGTAACTTTTCGTTTTACGTTTATTGTGCTGTGAAGAGGAGAGAATGCAGTCTTGCTTCATAGTGGCCCCAGCAGAACGTCTAGCGTGCGGCGTGTTAGTTTGTAAACACAAGTCGACGAGTTTTAAAAACAATAATTCTCGGATATGATAAAAAAATAAGCATATTTTCCCGTTATTCTTTTGTCAAGAGAAGAAATGTATATCAAGTGATAAATCAAATTTAAAAAATGACGAAAACGGAACCTAAAATCAACCAAGGAAGTGTAATTTGAAGTCTGTCACAATAATATGGCGCATAGGTCGGGTCTTTTGAAAAACAAAAGAGATCAACCACTTATATTAATTAATAATAATATCAGCTAGGGGTCTGACGTTCATTTGTTTTCAAAGCACCGTCAACAGTAGAGCAAGAAAACATAACATCAGATGTCGACCAAGAGAATTTTCCAAGAATTTCAGGTGACAAACGTCTACACACAGATTTCATTCCTACCAACGTTTCTTTCGACCAAAGGTTTATTCATTCCATGTTATATATTCTCCTATTATTAAATATTTTACTACATATTTTAAAACATTCTGTAGGTTAATACTACATAAAAATCTGGGCGATAACGATAAGGTTGTATTTGGTGGGTTTTTTTTAGCACCGCGTCTTATTACCCGTTCGGGTTATACTCTTATGTACTAATTACACTAATGATTTTAGAGATTAGGAAGGCTTCATTTAGAGGAAATGCACCAGCATTTGAGTGCAGGGAGAGTGGAAAAACAATTCAGGGGGGGGGGAACCTCAGTGCACCCGACATGGGTCGAGCCCCGCTCTACCCGTCCTCGGCAGTCTAGCCCAACACGAGAGTAGCGCGTTTGACCACGCGGCCACCGAAGCGGTTAGTATCTCTCTTAACTTATAAACGGACGGAATAAGTACAGAGACGAATAAAAAACATAATTTCTCCTGTTGTAGATTCGTTATACATAGGAAGTGGGGTAGGAACGAACACAATATGGCGTCTATAGTGAAAAGAAGGGAAAAAGTTCAAAATTTACACTGCTACCGATTGGAAAAGAGCTCATCGCTTGTCCGATGTCGCTTGAAGAACCTTGATTGTTTTTTGTCCAACCGCCCCCCTACCCCTCCAACCGCTACTCTCGTACTCTTGATCTAGGTTTTTCATTCTATCGAAACTTATCAGAAGAAAGTGTTAAACGCGCAACGCATCTTCCCAAAAGAGGAAACCAGAACAAAAACACACGAGAGAAAGAAGTAAATTGATAAAGAATAGTGCACTTAGATAGGAACGTGTAAAGGGGACGAATAACATGAAAGACATATCTTATTTATTCTGTTAACATGCTCCGAGTGTTCTCCCAAGACTGAGTAGTGTAATAACTGTCCATGATAAGGTTGAAAGAGTATGTATACACTCTGTCCATGATAAGGTAGTGATAGGAGATGTACACTATGTCCATGATAAGGTTGTGATAGGAGATGTACACTATGTCCATGATAAGGTTGTGATAGGAGATGTACACT
>CABFWB010004281.1:33333-45852 GCA_902151455.1 Timema bartmani
ATGAAAGTAGATCTAGTAACTATTCTAGCTGTCAGATAAGGTTCTTCCTATGAAAGTAGAACTAGTAACTATTCTAGCTGTCAGATAAGGTTCTTCCTATGAAAGTATATCTAGTAACTGTTATAGTTGTCAGATAAGGTTCTTCCCATGAAAGTAGATCTAGTAACTGTTCTAGCTGTCAGATAAGGTTCTTCTTGTGAAAGTAGATCTAGTAACTGTTCTGTCAGATAAGGTTCTTCTTATGAAAGTAGATCTAGTAACTGTTCTAGCTGTCAGATAAGGTTCTTCCTATGAAAGTAGAATTAGTAACTGATTTTGCTGTCAGATAAGGCAAATTAAAGGATCACAATAAAGTAATAGAAATGAAGTCTGTGGAGAAAAGACCTCAGGTGAGACCAAGGAAGAGATAACAGCAAGTGTGTGAGTGAGAGGAAAAGAATTGATTCAAATAAATTAGGAAGAATGGTGGAAGGACAGCAAACTAATATGCTCTAAATTTTGTGCGAAACTGGCTCTTTCTCTGTGCCTCTAAAAAATAAATAATACATGTATATAAATATGTTCTGCCTGCACTCGACATTAAAATAAAAATTAAAAAAAACATGTAAACAATTTCAATTTAAAATAAATATATCTCAATAAGGAAAACCTCTTTTCGCTATATGAGGCAATTGCATTATATTGGAAGAAGGTACAGGACGCTATATGAGGCAATTGCATTATATTTGGAAGATAAATGTATTTCCTTTATTAAATAATTATCAAAAGTACAAAATTATCAGAGAAAGTTATATATAATATAACTTTCAAATTATAAATAAGAAACATTAATTTTATTCTATTACATGAAGTTTTTGGACATTTAATTTCACAATAGTAAAGATAATTAAAAAAAACAGGTCAATAAAGAAACTGTTATTAAACAAACACATAAAATGCGTACACGTATGAACCTTTTATTATTAAATGAAGAATATGAATACTAATTGATATCAAAGCTTTAGTTGAAAGTCTCTCGGCGATTATTTTTACAAATTTGAAATAAATTAACACACATCAAAATAATGGTGTGACTTTACTCCAGAACATGGTTTACAGATCTCTAGTGGCATGGCTGTCTGAAAGAGGGAAAATAAATGAAGGAGGACGAGGGTGGCCGCCTGCGATGTCTGATTCGAGGGTGTATCATATTTTAAAAACTAAAATTATAATAATTTTTATTTTAAAAAAATGCTTAAATTTTTCATACATATTTGATATTGTAATGATTTCCATTAGCATTTAGTACAACTTGTGTCACTGTAAGGACTATTATGCGTATACAGTTGGTACACTTGTTTCTTACCCTCTGACACCACATTGTGGAACCCTCGTACTGTGATGTTTAGTTGTGTAAAAATGGTGTGTTTTATTAAGTGTTACAGTTTCTGCTATCCAAATTGTATTATAACCGAATGTCCGATGGCGCTGCATAGAATAAACGTGCCATTTTTTTCTAAAATAAAGGTTGCCAAAGTAAAATTTGTCGTCACGAGGCTGAGTTTTGACCACGTTCTAGATACACTGCTTCACAGAAACATCTGGAAATGTCAGGGATCGAACCCAGGAGCTCTGGATCTGTAGCCAAGAACTCTTACCACTAGACTGCAAAGGTGATCTAAGTAAATACTAAATGACAAATAAAAACAAAACAGGAGTCAATAAATACCCCCTTAGCAGTCTAGAGTCCCTGAATATGCCAAGGTAGATGAAGGTAAATCCATAGCACTCCATAATGACTTATAAAACAAATTCAAATTCAAAATGGAGTAGGATAATGTTTTTTATTCTGTTTCCCTCTAATTGGATTCGATCATCAAATTTATTAGTTGGATCGATGATGATTATTTAAAAATCCAATGTTCAACACAAAAAATAAGTTAATTTGCCAATAATTGTAAAATCAACAAAATTGTAATTATTGGCATCAGTGATCAGGCACACTGAGTCCTTATCGTTAAGTGCAATTTGTAGACCTAAGTTACAAAAACAGATATTAAAAAAATTCAGCAAAATCAACGGAGAATATTTTGCCGACCCAATTTATGTCCGTGATTTAGAAGATTAAAACCAATATCAATAAAAGATGATTCGAAGCGAACCCGAATCAAATATATGAAATATTCTCGAAAGTGAAATAAAGTTAGAATCTTTTGGAGCAATTGTTTTGTGCTTTGAAAAAACTTATTATATTTGTGCACTCTTAAAATATTTTTATTACACAATTGTTTGTAATATTTACTATTTAGGGTAAGTTTTATAGTCAGACTAAGCACGGCTCAAGTGCGGTGCTATACTAAATACAACCCTTCCTTCACCTCTGGCAAGATGTGTATTAATCACAACTTGTGAATGTGAGGAATGCCAGGCCTCCACCGTGGTTCGGATCCCACGTTAAACTGTAGGTCCTCCATTTCATCTCGCAATCACCCTACCATTACACATTAGCGTAAGTGCGTATAACCCGAACGGGTAGTAAGACGCGGTGCTAATAATAATAATAATAATAATAATAATAATAATAATAATAATAATAATATACTAAATACAAGACAACACCTACCTTAACTCGAATGGAATGGGCCAGTTTCATATGCAAAAATAACCCGTTCCATTCGAGTTTAGGTAGGTGTTGTCTTATGTTTATTATAGCGCCAAATTTTAGGCGTGTTAAGTCTAACTATTAAACCAGCCCTTAGTTTTAATTTGATATGCCAAGTTATTACCACAACATGCAAATCAATTACTTCAGATTTTTTCATAAGATTAACAATTTGGAACAGCTCAGGATGGTCTTAATTGAACATAAATCGAGTATTTTAGTTGACAATATAATTATTGGTGAGGCTTCATAATGGTCGAAGCCGGAATATTTTTCGAGGTGAAGTTGAAGCTGATATTTACTGTGGAAACTTCGCCAACTCCTACAGTATAGTACTAATAACTTTATATGGAAGATCCCTTTTCACTTTGTGAGGTACAATTTGTTATAAACAGAAAAAGGCACAGGAAAGGAGGATAGGAACAAATAAAAGGAACAGACACGATATTTCTCTCCTGCCACGTTATCTCTTGTTCCGACCGAGTGGCACAATCTGCACGGCCTGAATGTTCCTTCGCAGGCGTCGGTAGAAGGCCAACACATCGGGGTTAGCCCAAACCTGGGCTGGGTTGAAGTCCAGGACGCGAAGGGAAGCCAGGCTCTTGGCCCGAGACAGGGCCACATACGCCTGACCCGCCTCAAACACCCGGGACAAAGACATCTCCGTGCAGTCCAGTGTTAGACCCTGAGAATATTAGGTTGAGATCAGAAACCAAACTTAAAGTTTGGAATAGAAAGTGCAGGAAATATTGATAGGAACATAAAAAGAAGTTCATGAGAAAAAGGAAGAGAGTTCACATTCTACACAAGTTTCAATGGTCAAAGATTACGGCTGGCTTTAAAAAAAAATTGGTCACTATCACACAATCCTTCATTCCGAGGCATGTTATTCGTGATTATCAAACAATTCTTTAGTATTTAGGAATGTTATTGATAATTATCACACAATTCTTTAGTTTGAGGGATGTTATTGATCACTACCACACAATCCCACATGTTGAGGATGTTATCACCTGAGACTTGTGTATAGAAAAGGCCCACGCTAATCTCAAGGGTAGTTGCCGTCGAGTCATGATGTTTCCTCCGCTGGTCTTTACCATCCACTTATCAGGCTGGATAAGAACCTCTTGCTTCGAGCAGAAACGAACCAATGGAAAACCTGTAGATAAGAATAGTGAAGAACATGGCATAATCTTTCAACGCAAACTCCATTAACTGCACAGTTAACATGAGATAGCAGGTGTTAAAGATGTTAACTTAATTAATTATGATATTGACAAATTAAAACAGTGCCACCGAATGATTAAATTTTTTTTCATTAAAAATGTTTTCACTTAGTTCTTCATTAGTGATATTCGTGTTTTAATATAGGCGCAATAATTACTTGATTTGAAGATGGTATTATATTAGAAAGAAGTTACAGGAAAGGCGAAGAAAAAGTTATATAAGAGAATGAACACAATATGGATTTTACAATGAAAAGAACACATTTCACACTTTAAATTGCTGCATTTACATCTTGAACTAGTTCTATCCAGTCCACCTCATTACACCCTATCCCTATCTTGAGATCATTCTATCCAGTCCGCCTCATTACAGCCTATCCCTATTTTGAGATCATTCTATCCAGTCTGCTTCATTACACCCTATCCCTATATTGAGCTAATTCTATCCAGTCCACCTCATTACACCCTCTTTCAGATCTATTCTACTATTTCTATTTCCTTTTATGTTTGTGATGTTTTCCAAGATTCAAATTCGAGATTTGTAGGCAAAATAAATTTTCGGATTCATAAAATAGTGGATTCAACCCAACTCTTAGTTTTACTTTGGGGTGAAACATTTTTTTTGGTAAAAATCATCTGATTTTATTTTATACAAATAGATTTAGTTGGAAAATAAAAATAGCACCTACCATTTTCTTTGAAGCTTACGACAACACCTCTGGCGCCGTTCACGAGCCCTTCGCTGACATTGATGTTCTTCATGAGCATGACCTGTGCTCCGACCTTCAGTTCTAGCTGCGCTGACACTGGAGTCTGCTGATCCAGTTGTTTCGACGAGTAAGGGTCACTGTCCAACGCCGTGAACACCTTACTTGCACCTGTTTATTAACAGGATGTTCCTTTGTCAAGTCACTGGGGAAATTAGGTTAAGTACCGACATGTTTGACTACTACCCTGGTTCCTTTTATTTGTACCTGGAAGCAGGTTCAGGAAACAAGGATAGGAGCAAAACTTTGATAAATTTTAGATAGTGGATTGAATTTAAAGAATAGCTACCTTATAATAGTAGTTATATTAAAAGTGTATATATATTGAAGACACCGCCACTGTGGTCAAGTGGTCGAAGTTTCTGGCTATAGATTCTAAGGTCTTGGGTTCGATCCCCGGCGCTTCCAGACATTCTGTGAAGCATTGGGTCTAAAACAAGGTCAAACTCAGCCCTGAAGAAAAATGAGCAGCTAATTGAACGAAAAATTAGCAGCTCTGGTCTATAAAACTGAGATTAAGGGCTAGAGGGTCCATTCTGCTGACCATATGACACCCTCCATCCACAGAAGTTGGTGCTCTTCGCCAACAGACGGTGGCCGCTCTGTTGATATGGCTTGATTGCAAGCTGACGCCATGGAGTTTTATATATTGAAGAAGGTAAGGGAACGTGATAAAAACAATTAAAACAAAACGGACGAATGAAAAGAGGAACTCGGTTCACACTTCCCACTGCTTCCACTGGACAAAGAGGTAATGGGTGCTTCTTGAAGAAAATCAACCGTTATCGCCCACTCCCCATCCTGGGTTCCATTCTATTGGAACTCATCAGGAGGGATTGTGAAACGCGCAACACAACTTTCAAAAAGAGGAAGCCAAAGTACCCTTAAGGGATGAAAAAGAAATGGGTAAAGAATGACAGTTAAAAGAAAAGATGTAAGGTATTTTGATAAAGTTATATTCTTGGCGCAGAGCAATTAAGGAACATGCAACAAACGACAAGGGAGGCCAAGAAAGAGATGGAAGGAGCAGATAGCAGAAAGTGTTCAAGTGAGAGGAGAAGAATAGATGCAATTAAAGGAGGAAGAATGGTGGAAGGAGAGAAGAAGAGGATACATAAGGGACATAATCCTATGTTTAGGAAAAAAAACAGCAATAAATGCTCAAAATGAGATACCAACTAAACAATGGTATTTGAAATCTTCCCTACCGGGCAGTTTCTCTAGTTTGTTATCGTTTATAAGGTTGGCATCCTTGGTGTGGCTACAGAGTCTGGTCGCTAGGATTCCCTCCGATTCAATCTTATGAGTGGACGTGTCCAGTAGTGTTTTTGAAATTTCTGGAGTGACTCTGAAACACAATTTTATATTCTATAGCGGATTCAAACACTACATAAGTTTAACATCAAAACAAATTATATAAATATTAGAGATGGCTTGAATTTACTATTTTTAAAATCCTAATCTCGAATCTGAATCGTTATTTTATATTCAAATCCCAAATCTCATGGTTAAATATAAGAGAAGGCTTATGCCTTAATTTTGCCATGTAAATAAAGACAGTAATAATAACAACAATAACAATAATAATAGTAAAAATAATAATAATTTTAGAGAAATTTATGAACATAATAAAAAATAGGTATGTAACAGAATAATAGAAAATAGAAATAGTAACTAAATGTCAACTTTTTTGCTAGAATACCTGAATATTATGATATTCATACATTCAGTAAAGTGTTAAATTAATGAACTGGGGTCTGGTTGTTGAGTTTTTCTAATAATTATGTTGGGGAGATGATGATAATGATGATGATAATAATAAATAATAATAATTAATAACTAATCAATAATAATAAACTAATAATAATAATTAATAATAATAATAATTAATAATAATAATAATAATAATAATAATAGTAACCTGTTACTTGAATTGCGGTGTTTTAAATTTTAAAAAAAGATTTACTAGGAATGCATATGTGTGAAGTTCACTTTTAAATCTGAAGCGAAGTCAGATCAAATAATAAGAGATATTCCCGCAACCAAGTCGAAGATTGAATATTTTAAAAATGTTTAATTTAGCTATTAAATTTAATTTGCAAAATGCTATATCCCAAACATAGTTAATATATTTTGTCATAAAATGATAAATTAAGTTACCATAACAAAATGTAATTTTATTATTTTAGAATTTTTTTTAACACTAACACTAATTTGTGATGTAAATAACAGCAGAAATTTGAAAAACAACATAAAAGTGTGTTTTAACGTTGAATAATTTTTTTGGCAAAGCTTTTTAACTGTTAAATCCATAATTTTACTCCCGAATCGAAGTCAAAGAAAACATATTTTTGAAGCAAAGCCAAAGTTTTTGAAGCGTCGCACACCCAGATTTCACCTAATATTTTAATAATAACACAACGCATGGAAATGAAAATAGTGCCACTAATCAAATATCACTAAGTAATTGCATATGATCTAAAAATAACCGTATCAACTTTACCTGCCGATGCGAATGTTTTGTAGGATGTCGATGAAGACGGGGTCCGACTGGCGATGAACCCGAGTCAGCTCGAAGGAGGTCTGAATGCAGCGCTCCCAAGCAGGTGTTTGGAAACAGAACTTGGTCTTCTTGCCGGCCTGGGTGACCGGCGCCAGCTGGAAGAAGTCTCCGCACAAGATGAGCTGCAGGCCGCCAAAGGGCCGGTCGCACCCGCGTACTACCCGCGCCACTTGGTCCAACTTCTGTACAAGGGGGCAAGTCATGCTAGATGTTTAAAAAAAAACCTCCATATTCTTTAAAATGAAAAATGGCACGGAACGACTCCTGGATAGATCAGAGGTTAGAGCATTGGCGTACTAAGCCAAAGGTCTCGGGTTTAATTCCGTATCAAGATGTAATTTTTCAATTTAAATAATATGATATTTAGATGTGATTACAACCATAAATAACAAATATAATAACTTAGCTACTTAATCAATTAAAAATCTCCATGATATGAGCTATATCGACAGAGCAGTCACCACCGTTGGTGATGATAGTGCTAACATATGTGAATAGAGGGTGTCACGTGGTCAGCACAACGAACCCTCTGGCTGTTAGTCTCAGTTTTCTTGACTGTGGCAGCTACTTTTTCATTCAAGTAGCTCCTCATTCTTCCTCGTGAGGCTGAGGTCAATTCAGTTCCAGACGCATTGCTTCACCAAAAAAAATCTGGAAGTGCCGGGGATCGAACCCAGGACTTCTGGATCAGTAGCCAGGAGCTCTGAACAATATATCACAGAGGCAGTCACTTTAAAGTTTAAATGTTAAATCTTCATAAATTCGACAGCCATAAATAATATCAATGTAACTAACTTTTTGAGAGTTTAAGGTGCGGCAAAAGGGAGCGCGAGTAATTTTACAGTTTTTATAGCATTACACTTTTTTGGCCAAAATAAATCAGATATTTCTCCAGTAGCAACATAAAGTTTAGTTTTATGCACATGCTAGTATCAACAGATCTTGAATATATGTTAGAGGTGTCCTGGAATTTCGTCAAAACTTTTTAAATGAAGAGAAAAAGTTTTGACAAAATTCCACGACACCCTTGAGAGAGATTCAAGATCTGTTGATATAAGCATGTGCAGAAAGCTAAACTCTATGTTAACACTGGAGAGTTATTTGATTTATTTTGGGCAAAAAAATTCAATTCTATAAAAACTGTAAAATTACTAGCGCTCCTTTCTACCGCACCTTAAGTATTGTAGCTGCTCAAGGAAGTGAGGGAAGAGTAATGGAAGGAATTAAAGGAGTAAGAATGGTGGCAGGACAGAGGGAGATGGAGGTATTTTACCAAACTGACACGGCCATAGGCTGGAAAACAGTTGATGATTGATGAACTTCTCCAAATATTTAAAATATACTTAGTTAATAGCTGATTACATCATTACTGTTTCTAACTTGTGGTCAGTTTTTTATTCAAGCCATATATTTTTCTCTACCGGCTTGCTAGGCCTGTCGTAGCTTCATATGCCTTATAATCTAACTTAAGACTAGGACAGGCACAACATCCAGTCCCCGGCTGTCAATTTATCCATGTGAAAGGGTAAACTCACATTTCACCAATGATACATTTTTCAGCCATACCAAAAATCGAACCCGGGACCCTTAGATCAGTAGGCAGACACGCTACCAACTGAACTAAGGTGTCGGATTTAGTTGATAGCTGATATTATTAATTGTTTCCACCCTGTGGCCAGGTTAGTTTAGTAAAATATTTCCATCTTCATATATTGACAGATAAAATAATCCATTTAAGTTTGATTATCATGACATGGGTGAATGCCTAGTGGCTTTGGCACATAAGAAAAAAAGTGTAGAAACGCTGTACAGCAATGTAACTATATTTGGAAGACGGTACAGGAAAGGTGGATAGAAACATATAAAAGGGACAGACACAATATGGCTTTTCTTCTTTTCATTGTAACAGCCATTTTGTGTTCGGTCCTTTTATATGTTGCTATCCACCTTTACTATACCTCCTTCTAAATATAATACAATAACCTCATAAAGTGAAAAGAGGTTTTCCTTATTGTCTAGGTCTAATTTAACAATCCTTCCAGGTTGGCTTCCTTCCGTATCATTTATGTTAAATTATTGTACAGTGTTTCTACAATGTTTTCATGTGTTCAATTATTTCCATTCTGAACTGTTGCAAATTGATAATCATATGAGATAGTCTGAAGTAATTGAATTGCATCTTGTGATAGTGACTTGATTTATCAAATTAGAATAAAAAATTACAAAAAAAATTGTGGAATAAAACATTTTCTAAGTGATTTTAGTGCATAGTTATAAACATAAGCATAAAACAACTATCAGAAAAACCGGCTTAGGTGGTCGCGTTGTCTAACGCACTACTTTCCTGTTGGACTAAGCTGTCTAAGACGGGGAGATAAGGATTCGATCCTGGCCGGGCGCAATGAGGCTGGTTTTTTCCTAACTGGGTTTCCACTCTCCTTCCACACAAATGTGGGTGCACTTCATCTCAATTAAACTTTCTAAGTCCCCAAACCACTAGTGTAATTAGTATGTAGGCATATAACCCGAATGGATAGTAAGACACGATGCTTAGAAAAAAAAAAGCTAACAGAAAATACTCAAACTTTAATTCGGCTTCGAGAATATTTCATATATTTTATTTGAGTTCACTTTGAATAGAAAAAGTAGACTTCGTGTGTCCCTACTAATCTCTAAGGAAGGTAGGGAAATGTGTGTCTGAGAAATAGAAAACAGAAATTGTGGCTCAACTTTTAGAGCTTATTTCAACTGTACCCAAAATTTCACCTGTACCGAATGTCAGGTATACTCTCCTTATAATAATAATAATAATAATTTTTTTACCTCGAAAAAATCTCCGTCAACCATGGAGATCTCGTCAATGATGAGATGACGACATTTCTTCCACATCTGTTGGACCTGAGTCCTGGAAGCCAGCTCTATGCAGCGCTGCACCGAAGCTTCCCCTGTGCCGATACCTTCCCACAACACACACACACAGAAAAATAGGTACAGTACTTTAACTTATGACTAGCGACGCCATCCCTCAAACTCCAGTTTAAATATAATAGCTATGGTATTCACAAATTTTGAAAAAAATTAAACGTGGACACGGGAATCAAACCGAAAACATTCAGAATGGAATTAACCACGTAACTCGAGAACTTAATGTATAAAAAGAAAAAGTCTTTTGAATTTAATAATAAACCTATTTATAAAAGACAAGGTTTTTCCTTTCCGCTGGTTTCTTTATCTTGTTCAATATATAGCTTATCGATTCCTCATTTAGCTGTTGATTTTTTCCCTCAGTTTTAGATGTTGAAAAAAATAGTTTATCAATGACACATCATTATTAATCTTTTTAGTGCCAGAACTAGTCTTAGATCTATGTAAGTGGGGACCCCGGGGCGACATACAGCGTGGGGAGCCCCATAAACCCATGTAAATTACATCATAGAGTGTCTGAGGAAAGGCACAAACTAGACAACTGTTTGATAACTAAATGATCAACGAAGACTTTCCTGGTAAATCTTTCAAGTGTCGGCAGGATTTTTTTAACTATCTAAACTTCACATTCATCACTTGGTTTTCAAACTAATTATTTCATGCAAGAAGAACATTGTTGTGAGCACAAAACAAGACAGCATCTAAGATAGAAAATTAGATTTAGTGTTTTCTTTATTTTGGAGGTTTGAGGGGGCATTGGGTCAATCCCCCCCACTTCCCCTCCACCACCATTTAAATCCAGTACTGGCCATACTTATAGTGAATTTGTGTGCGAAGAGTACCACGACTATTTAATCATTTTTGCAAGGTTGTACAAGAAAAATCTCTAAATTTTTTTTGGTCATTTTTCAATTTTCAGAATATGATATCTAGATGGAGTAATAGTCACTAAAAAAAAGCAAAAATGATAGCTTTGGCTATTTTATTCTTAAATATGCAATCCCTTATAATAATTGTACAAGTGGCAGCAATAAGCCAACTACCGAGTCGAAGGTGGCTGCGTTATCTGATGGCTCGTGATATTAATAAAATCACATATTTGTAGCCGACGATTTCTGCACGTCCATCATAGACTCTGCCTTAAAATATGAGTGAGGGATGACCCTGGGAACGGGACGATTCCTGGAAGGCTCAGTGGTTAGAGCATTGGCGTACTAAACCAAAGGTCCCAGGTTCGATTCCCGTGTCCAGGTGTCATTTTTCAATTTTCAGAATATGTTTTTTATGTGTTTTTATCATTTTTATCTGTGCACGCTGTTTTATAATAAAGTGGAATGTTATCTTCTAGTGACATAATACAATCCTACCCTATCTATCGGGTAATGCCAGGACAAGGATAAATCTGGAAAAGCCAATCATATTGGCTCGTTGCACTTTTAATGGTGGAAGGTGGAGACAATCAGATAGGCTCATGGTGGTTTTAATGGTGGAAGGTGGAGACATTCAGATCAGCTTGTGACGGTTTTAAGGGTTGAGGCTGGAGATGATCAGATCGACTCATAGCATTTTTAACGGTGGAAAGTGGAGATGATCGGATCGGTTTCTTGGCATTAAAAAGGTTAATAAGAGTAGAATCAAAACAATAGTAAAAGAGAGTGTACCAGCAAAGGAATGAAGGGTGACCCCTCCGATGTGACATGCTGCCACACCGGTGCTAGCAGTCGCAGTGGTTACATCAGGGGGGAGGGCTGCGATGATGCGCCTCAAGAGGTAAGACTTGCCAGTCCCTGCACTGCCTGTAAGGAAACGGTCAATTGAAATACAGGAGTGACTCGCTGCAAATACTCGTTCCTGAAAGACATTAAATAGAGTCTGATTTTCATAGGAAGAACCTTATCTGAAAGAAGAAAAAGTTACTAGATCCACTTTCAAGTATTCATACATCAAGTCATGTGGTCTACAGCTATCATGTTTGATAAGATACCATCAATACAGTAGATTCCCGACTATTCGTCCAAAACGGGACCCGCAGGTGGACGGATAACCAAAATGTTGCATAACACGGAAACAAAGGGAGGGGCTATAATGAAACAAATCCAAATTAAATTGAAGCGTGGAATATATCTGAATTAAGGATTAGTAACTACTCCAAAGTATAAATTATGCGATAAATTATAAAGCTATTACTTATAATCATATACCGTAAACAGAACAAAGGATTTTAAATCAATTAAATGCAACTTTTATTTTAGAAACTGTAGTAATGTAAAATGTAAAAGTCACTATTTGAAAAATTAATGGTTGAAGTTTGTTTCTCTTCCTTGCAACGAGGTCACGCCAATAGCATGTTTATATTCATGTCGGATAAAACGGTGTGAAAAAAAAAAAAAAAAAAAA